>CAKNYM010052567.1:210458-251769 GCA_932195095.1 Andricus curvator
ATTAAGGAAGCTATGGTAATGCATAATATTTGAAAATCCGGTTTTTTGTAGTAAAACTTTTTTCTTTAATATAATTCAAAGTTGATGCAAGAATATAAAAGATTCCTTGGTTCGAGACGAATCGATTGACCTACAATATTAATACATTTTATTAAAGAGTAGGGAAGTTATGGTAATTTATATATTGTTAAAATCGATTTTTATACTAAAAATGTTCTCATTCCTTGGTTCGAGACGAATCGATTGACCTACAATATTAATACATTTTATTAAAGAGTAGGGAAGTTATGGTAGTTCATATATTTTAAAAATCGATTTTTGTACTAAAAATATTCTCATTCTCATAATTTAAAGTTGATGCGAGAATAGAAAAGTTTCGTTGATTCAAGACGAATCGATTGACCTATAACATTGATATATTTTATTGAAGAGTAAAGAAGCTATGGTAATGCATAATATTTGCAAACACGGTTTTTATAGTAAAACTTGTTTCACTAAAATAATTTACAATGATGCAAGAACGGAAAAGATTAATTGATTCGAGGAAAATCGTTAATACACTTTATTGAAGATTAAGGAAGTTTCTAACAGAAAAACTTTTTTCATCGACATAATTCAAAGTTTACGCATGAATAGAAAAGATTTTTTGATCATAAATTTTCAAATAGAATAATTCTGACAATTTTTTTTTTTAATCATAAAGCTGGCAAAGGGATGCATAAATAAGAATTGAACAATTAATAATTTGAAACGACTTTAAATTAAAATAAGTTAACTTAAAAGGATTTATGTATAAAAAACGTTTGAATTCCACAATTTCAATTTCGGTCAAATGTTGCATTTTAATATTTTTATTGCGTTGCAAAGAACTAAATTCTAGTCTGAAATTTTTGTTGAATTGGCAGATTTTGGTTTTTAACATTTTATGAATTGGAAGAAGGATAATTTATAACATTTTTATTGAGTTGGAAGAGATGAAGTTTTGTTATTAATTTTTATTCTGAATTGCAAAAAAAAAAAAAATTTCTGAATTGGGAGTGGGACATTTTTATTGCGGTGAAGATGACATTTTGGTTCTTAATTGTTTTTCTAAATTGAAAGTTCAAAATTTTTCATTTTTAACATTTTTATTGCGAAAAGAGGGAAGCTTTTATTTACAATTTTGTACTGAATTGGAAGAAGGAAATGTTTTATTTTTAACATTTTTATTAATGTGAGTTGAATGGGAGAATTAGTATTAATATTAATGTAGACCAGGGTGAATTTATATTTTTTATCCAGAAATCTTCGAACTGCTCAATTTATAATAGTTTTAAATTTTACAGTTTAATGGCATTTAATTTCAAATTGTTCATCTAGAAGTATTAAAAGCTTCCACTTTATGCGCTCGAATAAAAAAAATTTGTAAGCTTCAATTTTAAAATTTTAATATTCAAAAGGGTTCCACTTCGAGTGCTTTAATTTGCAGTTCAGTTTTGATTACTTCAAATGCAAAAATTTCAGTTTTAGGTGTTCGAATTTTTTTATTTCAATGAACGTAAACAATTTTTCCGAACCGGGAAATGACCGAGGAGTTTGTTCCTCGGTTAAAAGGGCCACCTTGTCATAAGTATTTTACTTACTTAATTCATTAATAAAGTGAGATTCCCTTTTCATCAAAAATTACAATGCAGATTGGGATCGCCTGATTTCACAGACCCACCTGCAAAACCAACACCAAATTCCGGGGCATCCAGGAGTCTATTTTTCCCCGATGAGGCTATTTTTGGTGGTCATCCACGTTTTAAAACTCTGACGAGGAATATCAGACAACGAAGGGGAGAAAAAGTGGCGATCAACATCCCCAGTAAGTTATGCATCCCTTTGAATTTTTGTTTTCTACTTTCTAGACCTGGAAGTCATGGAATTTTGAAAAAAAATGACTAGAATTTTTTTTGGTCGCACCTATTTCAAATCCGAAAAATTGATATATCTTGTATTTTACCATGAATTTCAAATTTTCAAATTGATACTAATTCATTTTTTTTACAAACTAGAACATTTTGTTATAGATTTTACAGAAAATCTTATATAATTTGAAAACGTTGTACATGATTTACAGAAGTTTCTGTATTATAGCGAGAATATTTATGGAAATTCAATATGAATGACACATTGTTTGCCATCTACTTACAATTCTTTACAATTCTTTAAAATTAGCAGATTATTTTTCTTATCAAGAAAATATGTCTCGCCGCGTGTGGAATCATACGAGACCGTACTTTTAGCATTTTGTCAACATTTAAAAAACATAAAGAATACATTTTCAAGGTATTTCCAGATTAAATATTCATCAAAGTATAATTAAATTCCACTAATCGAATTTGATTCGAATTTTCTATAAGATTCCATTTACCACGTTTTCTGGACATATTTGTCACATAATTGTATTAAATTATTTTATTATTATATTAAAATTTTATTTTTAAAGTTCAAGAGTAAGAAAAATATAACATTCATATGTGCATGATGAACTATTTTGTTGAAAATTGTTGGTTGAAAATTTGTTGTTGTAAACTACTTTTCTTAACTGAAAATTAACCTATTCCATGTTTGGTTTAAAATTTATCTTCTTCAGTTAAAAATTCAGCTATTTGGCTGAAAATGTCTGTATTTTATTGAAACTTGGTCTATTGTGGTAGAATATTAATCTTCTTAGTGACTTAATTCATTTCATTGATTAAAAATGATTTTTTTATAGAAACATAATTTTTTTCACTGAAAATTTAACTATTCTATTTTTTGTTGAAAATTTGTCTTTTTTTGGTAGAAAATTTATTTTTTGGGTTAAAAATTCATTTTTGATTCGAAGATTCATTATTTTAGTTAAAAATTAATTCTTTGCTTAACAATTTACCTATTTTGTTGAAAATTCATTTCTTTTTGTTAATAATAAATTTTTTTACTGACAATTAAACTATTCCATGTTTGGTTGAACATTTATCTTCTTCAGTTGAAAATTCAGCTGTTTGGTTGAAAATTTCTGCATTTTATTGAAACTTTGTCTTATGTAGTAGAATATTAATCTTCTTGGTGACTAATTCACCTTTTTGGTGACAAATTCATTGCATTGGTTGAAAATTAAACTATTAGGTTGAAAATTCCTTTAAAAAAATCGAAACTAGCTTCAAAATTCATGTATTTTGATAAAAATTACGTAATATTTTTTGGTAGAAAATTAATCTTTTTGGTTGAAAATTCATCTATTTTTGAAAATTTGTCTTTTTTTAGTAGAAAGTTCATCTTTCGTGTTGAAAATTCAACTATTGTTTTAAAAATTCATTTTTTGGTTGAAGATTCATTATTTTAGTTGAAAATTAATTTCTTTGCTTAAAAGATTAACTTTTTTGTTGAAAATTATTTTTTTTATTGAAAATTAACTTTTCTTACTGAAAATATAGCTATTTCATTTTTGTTAGAAAACTGATCTTTTTTAGTTGAAAATTCCCTTCTCGTCTTTTTTGGGTTGAAAATTCAATTATTTTGGTAGAAAATGCATATTTTTGGGTTATAAATTCAACTTTTTTGTTAAAAATTTATCTTTTTGGTTTGAAAATTAGTCTGTTTTGGATAAGGATTCAAATAATTTGTTGACAATTTGTATTTTTTGGTTTAATTGAACTGTTTTTGATTGAAAATATAAAATATTTTCTGGTGGAAATACCAACTATTACACTTTTTATTGAGAATTGATTTTTTCATCTAAATTCATCACTTTGGTTGAAAATTTAACTATTTTGTTGAAAATTCCGTTTTTCTTGGTTGAAAATTAATTATTTTAACTGAAAATGTAATTATTCCATTCTTTGTTCAAAATTTATCTGTTCTAGTAAGTTTTGGTTTTCAAAAATAATTATTTCAATTTAAATAATGCAATGAAAATGTTGAAAAATGGAAATTTTTCACCTGTTGCAAAAATACAATTTTTTATTGATATTCATGATAAGGTTACTTTTGGTCATGTCAAATACAAATTTTAATTCTGCGGAATATGTCTGGCTTTGGTTAAATAACAAAATTTTACATTAGTAAGTCTAAAATTTTTGTCAGTTTTATTATGCACACAAATGTAACATTCTTTATCACTGCCCTTCAAATGAAACTGAATTCTTAATTATGTGTGTTAATTTGGCAACATTCTTTTCTTCAAGTTTTTCAAATTGCCCAATCGGCATTGCGGAAAAGCGACAAAAATGCTTTCGAGATTGTAATGACACACTTATTTTTTAGAGAAGGATAAAAATAATATGAATATAATTCTAGAAATTTTAAAAATTTTATAATAATATGAATGAGAATTATTTAGAATTCAGTAACATTATTGAAAAGCCCTTTTGTCTTTTTCAAAAGTAGACCTGGACAACCTGGAAAAGTCGTGGAATTTTGAGACCGGTCTTCTGTAGCAACTCTGTACTTGAATTTCATTATAATAATTTTTAGTTTACAAGGATGAAAAAACTCCCAGTCCTTTCAAAGAAAATTTGGCTGAACTTGGTGATGATGGATCGAGTGAAGGAGCAGCAAAAGAAGATCATGTTTACATGGACGCAATGGGATTTGGAATGGGTTGTTGCTGTTTGCAACTTACTTTCCAGGCTTGTAATATTCAGGAAGCTCGAACCTTGTACGATCAACTTACTCCTCTCTGTCCAATCATGGTAAGCAACAAAAAATCGGAAAGTTCTTTTAAAGTGAATAGTCTCACCAAAAACATCTACGATGCAAAAAATACCGCCAAGTAAAATGTTATCAGTACAATATAGTTGTGAAATAAAAGTTTGGCAAGTATTTATAAAAGATATCTAAATAAAAAATTTTTCTTAAATTGATAAAATTACAGAAATTTTTAGAATGTATTAAAAGGGGTAAATAATAAGAACTTGGCGAGATTTTCTCTCTTTTTTAAATAATAATAATCCTGCCAAGTTTTCATTTTTACCTCTTTTAGTACATTCTAAACATTTCTGTAATTTTATCAATTTAAAAAAATTAAAAAATTTAGGTATCTTTTAGAATTATTGTACTTGGCAAACTTTTATTTCACATACTATGTTGATTGTACTGATAATTTTTTACTTGGCGAAATTTTGTGCATCGTCGGCGTTTTTTAGTGAGTTTTCAGTTCTTCTTTTATACAATAAATTTTTGAATAAATTTTTTAATTTAATATTGAACAGTGCAAACTCCAGGTATATTCAAATTGTAAAAATCCAAATATTTGTCTAATGAGTGGAATAATATCTTCAGAAATATGTGAATCAAAATTTTGTAGAAAATATCTCTAAGCCTCCTCTGACTCGAATCGGTCGAATACGATCGAATCGAAGGTATATTAAATTATCATGGTGGCCGCAGGTCAGTGAAAGCCTGAAAATCAGGAAAAAGTCAGGGAATTTGTGGGTCAGGGTAAGTCAGGAATTTTGAAAAAAATGGCAAAAGTCAGGGATTTTCTGTAAGAAGTACTTTCAGTAACTGTCAAGAATAATCAGGGCTGCCACGCCCCCTTTTAGTAATTTATTTAAAAATCACTTTTTAGTTACTTTTAAAATGAAATCACTATAATCACTTTTAAAAATGAAAAGAACACTTTAGTCACTTTGCATGCAATAAATTAACCCATGGGTTAACCACTATTAAATTCAGATCTATATTTATTTCTGAATTTTCCTGAACTCTTTTGAAACATTTTAGGGTATTCTCAAAGATTCCCAGAAATTTTCAATAGTATTTAAATAATTTGAAGGAATTTCAAAGGATTTTAAATATTTTAGGGTAGTTTTAAAAATTCCATTGATTTTTCAAGAGATTTAGAAAGTTTCAAGGGATTTCAAAAGATTTCAAAGGATATGAAATATTTTAGGCTATTTCAAAAGATTCCAAGGCATTTCAAAAGCTTAAAAAAGTTTTGAAAGATTTCAAAGGCTTTGAAATATTTTAGGAAGTTTTAAAATATTCCAAAGCGACTTTAAAAAAAAGTGTCGGCTCTCCCCTATTCTCTCTTTGTACCTGACAAAATATTTTTTACGTTTTTTAGTTAGCTTTGACAGCAGCTTCGCCCTTTTATCGAGGATATATAACAGATGCGGATTCTCGATGGAACGTGATATCTTGTTCTGTGGATTGTAGAACCCAAGAGGAACGTGGATTGAAACCACTGAAGGAGAATAAATTTAAAATTAGTAAATCAAGGTACGATTCGATTGACTCGTATCTTAGCGAAGAAGGAGATAAGTACAATGACGTGCCTTTAACGTATGACAATGAGATTTACAAGCAATTATTGGAGAATGGAATCGACAAGTTACTTGCTCAACACGTGGCACACTTATTTGTCAGGGACACGGTTTCCCTATTTTCAGAGAAAGTTCATCAAAATGATCTGGAGGACACGGATCACTTTGAGGTGAGCCAATTGATTGAAAGTAAGGGACCATCCATAACCTACGTTATCAATTGGGGGGGGGGGGGGGTCAGTGGAAGTAACGTTACGAACTTAGAGTACGTTTCCTGATGATAAATTTTACCAAAAATTGCGAAAAATGGCCCTACAACGGAACAGGTTTCTTCTTCCCCTTTTTTGATAATTCATCTTTTTCCCCTGGTTTTCAAGAAACTTCCCCTTTTACTCATTATTTCACTTAAATGCGAACTGAATTAATAGAATCCGATAAGAAAATCCAACTATTTTTGTTTAAAAGTTCCTTCTTTTTGGCTAAAAAGTCTACTTTTATATTTTTGGTTCGGAATTCATCTCGTTTGGGTAAAAATTCTACTACTTCGTTGAATATTGAATTATTTGGATGGAAATGCATCTTTTTTGTTAAAAAGGCATCTTTTTGGTACATAATTCAACTACTTGCTTGAAAATTCGACTATGAAAATTCGTCTCATTTTTCGTGGAAATTTGAACTATTTTGTTGAAAATTCGTCTTAATTTTTGGTTGAAACTTAATTTTTTTAACTGAAAATTAAACTATTTAGTTGAAAACTCAACTATTCGATACAATGTTGAACTCTTTTGTTGAATATTCATTTTTTTTAATTCAACTGTTTTGGATTTAAAATAAAAATCTGTTTTAGTTGAAAATTCAACTATTTGGTTGAATATTAAATTTTTAATATATATTCTCTACGATGCCTGTGTTTGGCCACAGCGCCCCATGGTGGGGACTGGTCGAACTTGATGGCCAATCAAGTTTTTTTTAACCCGGGAGGATGGAGAGCCAAATCGGATTGGTATTATATCCATTGTCCCTATTGATGTTATTAGGGTGTTTTAAGATTTCTATTGCTTCCCTATGTTTTATTGGAAAAATATTGTACGTTTTTGCGATGATTAACTTTTTTGTTGAAAATTCGTGTCATTTTTGGTTGAAAATTAATTTTTTAACTAAAAATTAATGTTTTAAATTGAAAATTCAACATTTTGGTAGAAAATTAAACTATTTGGTTGAATATTAATTTTTTTATTGAAAATTCGTCTCATTTTTGGTTGAAAACTAATTTTTTATCTGAAATTTATTTTTTAAATTGAAAATTCAACTATTTAGTTGAAAATTCATGTACGTGTATTTGGTGAAAAACTTAACTATTTTATTGACATTTTTTTTCAATTTAACTGTTTTGGATTTATAATCGAAATCTTTTTTGGTTGAAATATCACCTATTACATGTTTCGTTGAGAATTAAACTTATTTGGCTGCAAAATGAACTACTTGGTTTAAATTTAAACTACATTGTAAAAAATTTTGTTTTTGAAGATTCATCATTTTAGTTGAAAATTCAACTATTTGGTAAAAAATTAAACTATTTATTTGAAAATTTTAACTATCTGGTAAAAAATTAACTTTTTAGTTACAAAATCATTTTTTTCGGTTTGAAAAATAAACTATTTTGTAGATAATTCGTCTTTTCGGCTTCAAAATTCAACAATTTTGTTTAAAATTTATGTATTTTGTTGAAAGTTCGTCTTTTTGGATAGAAAATTAACCTTGTTTGTTGAAAATTCATCCTTCCGGTTGAGGATTCAACTATTTTTGTTTAAATTCGGCTTCTTTGGTTTAATTGAACTGGTTGAAAATTCTTGTTTTTTTGTTGAATAATAATTTTTTTAATTGAAAATTTGGCGATTCCGTGTTTAGTTGAAAACTTACCTTTTTTAGTTTAACATTCAACTATTTGGTTGAAAGTTTATCTTTCTTGATTGAAAGTCAACTTTCTTGTTGAAAATGCATGTCTAACGGTTTAAAAACACTCGACTTTTTAGCTTCAACACTTAACACTTTTGTTGAAAATTCGATTTTTTGGTAGAAAATTAATCTTGTTTGTTGAAAATTCATCAATTCTGTTGAGGATTCAACTATTTTGTTAAATTTTTTTTTGTCGAAAATTCATCTTTTATGGGAAAAAAGTCATCTTTCTTGGTTGAAAATGAACTTTTTTGTTGAAAATTCAACTGTCTTCGAAAGATTAGTTTTTTTTTTATCGAAAATTTAACTATTTGTAGAAAAGTTCAACTATTTTGTTGGAAACTTTTTGATTAAAAACTAATTTTTTACTTACGAAAATTCCTTTTTTTGGGTTGAAAATTCATCTCTTTTGGTAGAAAATAAATCTTTTTTGGTTGGAAATCCATCTATTTCGGTGAAAATGGATGCCTCTATTTTCATTAAAAAAAACCACCCTAGTGCCTCTGTTTTGAGAGCATTTTGATAGTGAAATCTGTGTTTATTCAATGGCTGCGCTAATTTCGGGGGGGGGGGGGGCTAGCCAAAAATTGGTAACGTAGTTTATGGACGGTCCCTAAAATTGTACATTAATCTTCTAGAGTTGAGATTTTAGGACTTTTTGATTGAAGCTAATTTTAAATTACAGAATATCCAATCGACCAATTGGCAGACAATGCGTTTTAAACCACCCCCACCAAATTCGTCGATCGGTTGGCGAGTCGAATTTCGACCTTGTGAAGTACAAATCACGGATTTTGAAAATGCTGCTATAGTCTGTTTTGTCGTGCTCTTGACGAGAGTCATTTTGAGCTATAAATTGAATCTTCTAATACCAATTAGCAAAGTGGATGAGAACATGATCAGAGCACAAAAAAGAGACTCTCTGAAGAAAGAGAAATTTTGGTTCCGTCGAGATATTGTAAGTAAGCAAGATGAGAATAACAAGGAGGAATATACGGAATTCACCATTAACGAAATCATCAATGGAAAGGTTCGCTTCGTCCCTACTATTCGAGCGGTTGACCATTCAACTTTTTAGTGTACACCAGATTTCAGAATTGCAAAGATTAAAGAATGATTTTGAATATTCAAAAAGATTTCAAAACATTTGAAAAGATTTAAACAATTAAGCAAAGATTTCACAAAAATTTCATTAGATTTCAAAATATTTCAGAAGATTTCCAAGATTTTACAGAGATTTCAAAATATTTCATAAGATTTCAAAAATTTTAAAGATTTCACAAAGATTTTTACAGATTCCACAAAAATTTCATAAAGATTCCAATAGATTTCAAAATATTTTAAAGATTTCATAAAGACTTCACGAAGATTTCAATAATTAAAGAAAGATTTGACTAATATTTCGAAAATTTCAAAAAGATTCCAATAGATTTCAAAGATTTCAAAAGATTTCAGAAGATTTCACAAATATTGCAATGATTAAAGAAAGATTTCACAAAGATTTCAGAAAGATTTTAAAAGATTTCACAAAATTTTCGAAAGATTTAAAAATATTATAAGGTGTCAAAAGGCTTCAGAAGATTTCAAAGATTTCAGAAAGATTTCAATGATTAAAGAAAGATTTCAAAAAGATTTCAGAAGATTTTAAAAGATTTCAAATATTTAAAAAGATTTCACAAAAATTTTAAAACATTTCAAAATATTTTCAAGATGTCAAAAGCTTTCAAAAAATTTCAAATATTCCATAAAGATTTCAGGAATATTTCAATCAATAAAGAAATTTTTTACAAAGATTTCAAAGATTCCAGAATATTTCCAAGATTTCGCAAAGATTTAAAAGATTATCAAAACTTTCTAAAAAATATCAAAAGATTTCAAATTATTTTAAGGTTGTCAAAAGGCTTCAAAGATTTCACAAGGATTTCAAGGTTTCAAAAGATTTTTAAAAATTTTCACGAAGATTTCAATGATTAAAGAAAGATTTCAAAGATTTCACAAAGATTCCAATAGATGTCAAAAATTTAAAAAGATTTCAAAATATTTTAAAGATTTTAAAAGTCTTCAGAAGATTTCAGAAATATTTTGCGAAGATTTCAATGATTAAAGAAAGATTTCAAAGATTCCAGAAGATTTCGCAAAGGTTTAAAAGGTTTTACAAAGATTTCAAAAGATTCCAAATATTTAACAAGATTTCACACAAATTTCAGAAGATTTCAAAATATTTTGAAGATGTCAAAAGTCTTCAAAAGATTTCAAAGATTTCCAAAATGTCGCAAAGATTTCAAAATATTTTAGAAGATTTTAAAGATTTCATAAAGACTTCACGAAGATTTCAATAATTAAAGAAAGATCTTACTAATATTTCGAAAATTTCAAAAAGATTTTACGAAGAATTCAAAGAGATTCCAATAGATTTAAAAGATTTCAGAAGATTTCACAAATATTGCAATGATTAAAGAAAGTTTTCACAAAGATTTAAAAGATTTCAGAAAGATTTTAAAAGATTTCACCAAATTTTAAAAGATTTAAAAATATTTTAAAGATGTCAAAAGACTTCAGAAGATTTATAATATTCCAGATAGATTTCAATCATTAAAGAAATTTTTACAAAGATTTCAAAGATTCCAGAAGATTTCGCAAAGATTTAAAAGATTTTAAAAACTTTCTAAAAAATTCCAAATTATTTTAAGGTAGTCAAAAGGCTTAAAAGATTTCACAAGGATTTCAAGGTTTCAGAAGATTTTTAAAAATCATTTCAAAAAGATTTCACAAAGATTCTAATAGATGTCAACAATTTTAAAAAATTTCAAAATATTTTAAAGATTTTAAAAGTCTTTAAAAGATTTCAAAATATTTTAAAGATTTTAAAAGTCTTCAAAAGATTTCAAAATATTTTGAAGATGTCAAAAGTCTTCAAAAGATTTCAAAAATTTCCAAAATGTCGCAAAGATTTAAAAGATACTACAAAGATTTTAAAAGATTTTAAAAGGTTTCACAAAAATTTCAATAGATTTCAAAATATTTCAGAAGATTTCCAAGATTTTACAGAGATTTCAAAATATTTCATAAGATTTCAAACATTTTTAAGATTTCACAAAGATTTTTACAGATTCCATTAAAATTTCATAAAGATTCCAATAGATTTCAAAATATTTTAGAAGATTTTAAAGATTTCATAAAGACTTCACGAAGATTTCAATAATTAAAGAAACATTTTACTAATATTTCGAAAATTTCAAAAAGATTCCCATAGATTTCAAAGATTTCACAAATATTGCAATGATCAAAGAAAGATTTCCAATCTAAGAATTCCAATAGATGTCACCAATTTTAAAAGATTGCAAAATATTTTAAAGATGTCAAAAGACTTTAAAGATTTCAAAGATTTCAAGGTTTCAGAAGATTTTTAAAGATTTCACGAAGATTTCAGTGGATAAAGAAAGATTTCAAAAAGATTTCAAAGATTTTACAAAGATTTCAATAGATGTCAAGAATTTTAAGAGATTTCAAAATATTTCAAAGATTTTAAGAGTGATCAACCCTGCGCTACTATTATTTTTATAATCTGAAACAATAAACCTTTTTCTATTAATTTTTTTTTGACTTATAGGAAGGAGAATTTCCTGGTTTAATAGCATTAGTGAACTCTTATCTCGCAAGTATGGATGCGGATGCAGATACGCATTGTACAGTTCAAAGGTACTTAAAATTGATTCAGAGGCGAGCGTCTGGGGAACTTTTGACAACCGCTTCTTGGCTCAGGAAAGAAGTCACCAGCCATCCAGAGTACAAGTTAGTAATTTTTCGAAAATTTAAGGACCACCCTGATTTATTGAAAGGTCCTTAGAATTCTTAGATCCTCCTAAATATTTAAATGATTAATTTGAAATATGCAGGAAGGACTCAAGAATAACTCAGCGCATAAACTACGATCTGCTGAAAAAAGTGCACGATATTGAAAGCAATAAACTAGCCTGTCCAGAATTACTCGGACCTTGCACCACTTCAAAAACCACTGAGAGTGTTCCAGCGGCTGTAGCAAAAGCCGAAAAAATGTGTAATCATTGAGGCACGTATTAATTAGAGTAGTAATTATTAATTGCGTGTTGATATTTTTTAATAATAAATACCACGATTGTATTTATACAACATAGAATTAACGAATCGGTGCTCCTTTCTATGCTGCTCTACCCGGTAGTAAATTCTTACCGAAACATTGTAAAAAACATTCCATATTCCGATGGCTTTACTGTAGCGAAAGTAGATTTTACAGTGTGTAAAATACAGTGTGTAAAAGGATCACAACGGTGCTATCTTTTTTTATGTAAAAAAGGGATAATCGGCTCAATTGAATTGCGTCACATTGACCCTGATGGTGGAGAACAACCGTTTATTCTAATATATTCGTAAAGAACATCAATGAAGCAGAGATACTCGTATTTGTAATAAAATTTTCATAATGTTATTTTTTAAGAAGTACTCGCATTGTATCTGAATTGAAAATACATGATCTTGGAGTACAGTTGGATATTATTTGAAATTGCATTTTTCTTTTACCATAGTCTGTTTTTTCGTGCTCTTGACGAGAGTCATTTTGAGCTATAAATTCAATCTTCTAATACCAATTAGCAAAGTGGATGAGAAAATGATCAGAGCACAAAAAAGGGACTCTTTGATGAAAAAGAAATTGTATCTAGTAAGCAAGATGAGAATAGACAGGGAAAATATAAGAAAATCCCCCTTATCAAAATCATCAATTTCAGAAGATTCCAATAGATTTCAAAGATTTAAAAATATCTCATCAGATTTCACGAAGATTCAAATAGTTAAAGAAAGATTTCAAAGATATCAAAATATAAATTTTTATTCATTTAAAAAAAAAATCAATTAATTGAATATTTTAGAAGATTTCGAGGAATAAAGGAAGATTTCAAAGAATTAAAAAATATTTCATAAGATTTCACGAGGGTTTCAAAATATTTCAGAAGATTATAAAGATTTCACGAAGATTAATTTTTTTACATATTTCAATAGATTTCCAAATATTTTAGAAGATTTCATGAAGATTTCAATGAATAAAGAAAGCTTTCGAAGATTCCAAACATTTCAAAATATTTCCGAAGATTAAAAAAATTTAGCAAAGATTCCATTAGACTTCAAAATATTTCAGAAGATTGCACAGATTTTATCATATGATTTCAAAGATTTAACGAGAATTTTAACGATTGCTAAATATTTCAGATGATTAAAAATATTTCACAAAGATTCCAATAGATTTCTAAAATTTCACGAGGATTTCAAAGATTTCAACAAATTTCAGAAGATTTTAAAAATTACATAAAGATTTCAATGACTGATGAAAAATTTCACAGACTTAAAAGATTCCGCAAAATCTCAGAAAATTTAAAAAACTTAGCAAAGATTTCACAATGATTCGAATAGATTTCAAAACATTTCTGAAGATTTTACAAATATTTTAAAGATTTTAAAAGATGTCACAAAAATTTCAAATCAATTTAAAAGATTTTGAAGATTTCAATAGACTTAAGAAGATTTACAAAATTTTGCAAAGATTTCACAAAGATTCCAAATATTTCAGAAGATTTCAAATATTTTACAAAAATTTGAAAGATTTCACGAAAATTTCAAAAGATTTCAAACATTTCAAAGATCTCAAAATGTTGTAGAAGATTTCAAAAATTTGACAAAGATTTTACAAAGATTCCAATAGATGTCAACTATTTAAAAAGATTTTGAAATATTTCAACGATGTCAAAAGACTTTAAAGATATCACAAAGATTTCAAGGTTTCAACATATTACACAAGATTTAAAAGTTTTCATAAAGATGCCAATAGATTTCAAAATATTTCAGAAAAATGTTGCAAAGATTTCAATGTTCAAAAAAAGATTTTAAATATTCCAAAATATTTCAATGAGTAAAGATATATTTCACAAAGGTTACAAAATATTTCAGAAGATTAAAAAAATTTAGTAAAGATTTCTAAAATTTCAAAGGTTTCACTAAGATTTCAAGAGAATTTCAAATATTTCAGAACATTTCAAATATCTTG
Organism: Andricus curvator; assembly: GCA_932195095.1. Taxonomy (NCBI): domain Eukaryota; kingdom Metazoa; phylum Arthropoda; class Insecta; order Hymenoptera; family Cynipidae; genus Andricus; species Andricus curvator. Next base: position 224,760 of record CAKNYM010052567.1, read on the forward strand.
GAGTACAGTTGGATTTTATTTTATTTTAGGACCATTTTCTTAATACATTAAACTTAAAAAGTGATACATACTGTTTTAAAACTTACGTGGTTATATTCGTAGATTTGTAAAAATACTCTCATCTGTACAAAAATTATCTATATTCAGCGATAGTTTTTCAGATCATTTTTGGAATTACATATTTAAGAGAATGATGGCTATTCTAGGAGAAATTTATGTCTCTATTGGTTCTATAAGAAATGTAGGTATTCCATATAAGAGCTACAAATTGAACTACCAATACTTGATACTGCAGAGGAACAAGCGAAAAGTTCATCAACTGAACAGCCGGCCAGAGCTAAAATAATAATAGAAATATTTTAAATTACAGAAGTTATATTTTTTATTAAATTGTAGACAGTAAAGTAAACTCACCTTGTAATTATTTACGAGGATTTCGGGATATTCATTCTGGAGTTTTATTTTAATACTATCGAAATTGTTTCCTTGTAAAGTTCCAATTGTTGCTATTAAAATAGCGATGAATGTGGGTGCAAAGAAAAGTTGATCAAACAGGACTTTTTTTAGAGCGACAGATGTTCCTGCAGAACCAATGAATTTGTCGAGTATTCCAAACCATATTCTAACAGATGGACCCTAAAAATAATTTGAATTAAATAAAAAAATCCTTATTTGAAAAATAATTGCCAAAGTTACAGGAAAATACTAGTAAGTATATTGTTATATAATTATTTAAAGAAAATTAATACTAACAACAAGCAAGAAACCTATTCCAGCAAATTCTGCGGTCCTTCTGAAATCCAGATTTTTAAAACTTCTTTTCTCAACTAAATGCTGTGCTATTTGATCTCCTACTGCCATTAATGCACCTAGAATATCAACGTTTTTTATTAAAATGCCTGTATTGTAAATAATATATATTATTTTTATGGAGGGGGAATTAACTCTATATACATAATTACTCTGGATTCCATAGGATTACTCTAAATTACACAAAATTATGGTGGATTAATCTGTCTAAACTAGACCCACGCCAATTTTTAATCCAAAAGGATTAATTTTTAACAAAATTGTTGAATTTCTAACAAAATAGATGAACTTTTAACCAAATAATTGAATATTTGACCAAAAACACGAATTTTCAACAAAATACATTAATTTTCAAGCCAAGTAGTTCAATTTCAATCCAAAAACGATCAATTTATAACCAAATACTTGAATCTTTAATTGAAAAAGATCAATTGTCCACCAAAAATAGAATAGTTAAATTTGGAGTTAAAAAATTACTTTAAAACAAAAACTTGTTCACCAAAATAGTTCAATTTTCAAGAAAAAAAATGAATTTTCAAGAATGAAGATTAATTTTCTACCAAAAGACGAATTTTTAACAAAATATATGACTTTTCAACCAAATAGTTAAATTTTCAACAAAACAGTTCAGTTTACAGCCAAAAAGATAAATTTTCAAACAACAATCTAATTTTCTACAAATAAACGAATCTATTTAACAAAATACATGGATTTTCAACTAAGAATGAAAAAATAATATGATAATCTAACAATATAATTAAATTTAGAACAAAAAAGACGTCTTTTTAAAAATATAATTAAATATAGAACAAACACGACGAATTTTCAATAAAATACATCAAGTTTCAATAAAAAAAGATCACTTTTCAACAAAAAATGAAATAGTTACATTTTTAGATAAAAAAATAATTGCCAACCGAAAAAAAAACTTGTTCGAAAACAGTTGAATTCTCAACGAAAAAATTACTTTTTAACAAAGTTGTTGAATTTCCTACAAAGTTTATTCAGTTTTCACCAAATAGTTGGATTTCCAGTCAAAATTACGCATTTTCAACAAAGAAATTTAATTTACAGCCAAAAAAAAAACAATTTTTTAACACAACACGTGGATTTTTAACAAAAGAAGACCAATTTTTTAATAAAAATGGAATAGTTAATTTTTTAGTAAAGAAAATTAATTTTCAACAAAAAATGTACAAAAAAATTAATTTTCAAGCAGAAACTTTCTGTCAAATAAAGATGATTTTTTCCAAATAAAATGAATTTTCAACAAAATAGTTCAGTTCTTAACCAAAAAGATAAATTTTCATGCAACAATCTCAATTTTCTACAAAAAAAATGTCAATAAAATACATGAATTTTCAACTAAGAAAGGCCAATTTTCAAAAAAAATGAAATAGTTAAATCTTCAGTTAGAAATATTAATTTTTAATCAATTTTCAATAAAATAGTTCAGACTTGGACCAAACCATTTTAAGCTAAAATAAAAAATTGTCAACCAGAAATATGCATATTTGACGAAGTAGTTTAACTTTTATGGAAGTAGTTGAATTTTCAACTAAAATTTTTTTTCAACTAAAAATGGAATAGTTAAACTTTTAATTAAAAAATAAATTTTCAACAAAAAAACTAATTTTTAACAATATAGTTACATTGTTAACCAAAAAGAAGAATTTTCAACAAAATACATGAATTTTCAACCAAATACTTCCATTTTCAATTAAAAAAATTTTCAACAAACAAAAAACCAAAACAGTTGAATTTTCAACAGAAAAATGTCTTTTTAACTGAATATTCTGCAAAGCAGATTAATTTTTCACCAAATATTTGATTGCATTTTCGACGAAGAAAATTGATTTTCTACCGAAAAAGAGAATTTTTTGAACAAAATACATAGATTTTCAATTAAAAAAGGTGATTTTTTAACCAAAAATGGAATGGTTAAATTCTCAGTTAAGAAAATTAATTTTCAACAGACAAAAAAACCCAACAAATGTTCAATAAAATAGTTAAAACTATTTGGACTTATACCTATGTAAATTACTTCGAAGTATTTGGATTACAAGTCGCTCACCCTGCATTACAAGTGGATTATCTAAATTATTTCGAATTAACTAAATTAAAGGTGTATTAGTCTGAATTATGCGAATTTACATGTTGATTACTCCAGATTAGATCTGGAATACTCCAAATTAGAACTGGAAGTGGATTATCTTGGATTATACTGATTTATAGGTGGATAACCCTGGATTAAAAGTGGATTGCCTAAATTACTCCGAATTAACTTGATCACAAGTGTATTACTCCACTTAATTACTCCGCGTTGACAAGTTTATTAGTCTAGATTACAACTAGATTATAGGTGTATATTACCCGGGATTACAAGTGGATTACCTGAATTACTCAAGATTAGAACTGTATTACAATAAGTGGATTAAAATTGGATTACTCTGGCTTAAAATCGGATTAATGGATTACTGGAAGGAATACTGGATTTAGTCCGAATTAATGTAATTACAGCGGATTACAAGTGGATTACCAACGGAGAGCTAGGTCTCGCGGATTATCAGATATCAGATATTAGATATCAAATAATTTGTATTATTTCTATAATAATATATTGTATCATTATAAGAAATTAAGGTTTGTAGTACAGAACTAGATAACCAACAAAATCGGAATTTTTCAGAAGAGCGAAATAACATTCTGTAAAATCGAAATCACTATTTAAAGATAAAACAAAAGTTTGCTCCCGAGCTGAAGTGTTTCTGAATTGAGAAGTATGAATAAAAAAATGACTTAGTTCCGAGAAATAGAAAATGTGGAACTTTACAATCTCAAAAGGAACCTAAAATTAAAACAAGCTCGGTTGCGGATCACGACAAAAAGTTCAATTTTTAGTTTAGACAAAAAATAAAAACTTACTCCCGAGATATTGAGTTGCTAAATTGGAAGAAAGTGAGTTTGATTAGAAAAAGTTAACCAATTCCAAGTAAATTATTCAAGAATTTGGAGGTTCACATTTCATGTGTTTTAAACATCTCTTTAGATAGCGACAAAGAATCTATTTTTTAATTTAAAAAAAAAACAATAATAATAAAAACTTGCTGAACAAGAATAAAACATTTTTTTCACTAAAAAGAATCATTCTGTTCCGGGAAAATAAGGATTTAGTTTGACGGTATCGCACTGTAACAGTTTTTTATAAATAAACAATAATAATTTAAAGAAATATCGTTTTGTGATCGCAAAGCAAAATATTAAGTGAAAAAAAACCTTATAAAAGTGGATTTTTGTAGAAAATGAAGATTTAAGGAAGGAATTTGGTACTCTGGTGCTGAAAAAAGTGGCAAATAGTTTTATTTAAGAGCTTTTTCTTTGAAAAAAAAAGTGTTTCGTTATTTTTCTGCATGTAAAAACTTTTAGGTAGAGGAATATGGTCACAAAAAGGTTTTGAAAAAGATAAGAGGTCAGGAGCTTAAAAAAAGGAGATAGGGAACATATGCATACAGAGAATCAGTTATCTGGTTTTGAGCCAATCTTTTTATTACTACATTAGAATTGAGATTTCGAACAAATCCTTTCCAAAAAAGATGTATTTAATTTTTTAAGAATTTTTAAGGCATAAAAGCTCATTTTTTGCAACAATATTGGAAACGAATGTTAAAATATTGAAATAATTATTGCAAAAACTATAAGAAACTCATAGCTTTTAAGTTTCATTATATCTTAAGCGAAGCTCTTTTCAATATATGTCAATTTTTATGTAGGGGAGACCACCCCACATTATAGATAATCATATATATGTATAAGTAAAATAATCAATTCGAATTTTAATATATTAACACGTATCGTGCCTTAACTATTAATGATATAAAATTAATTATTTTACATACATTATTATTTTTAATTAATGATTATCTACTGTAGGATCATTATCTACAGTCTCCCCTACTATTTTTTGTCAGTAGTTCAAAATAATATATTATTAATTTAGACTTTCGTCTACTTTTTGCACTAGTTATTTCAATATTTTAATATTATTCATTTCTATAATCATTTTCCTATGACCTTTTCTATAATTTTTCCTCTATAATTATTCCTATAATAGCGAAAAAACTATAGGCAAATCATTTATATATAGTGATTTTTCTATAAAATACTTTTTCGTAGGGGATTAACAAACAATTTCGATTTATAAAAACAGGAAGAAATTGAAAATTACCTGCTTGTACAGCTTGCATACCCAGTGGAAACTTCGCCAACAATTTTTTATAAACTTTCAAAATATTACTCATTTTTAATGAAGATAAGACGCAAAATAATAAATGCTAAACTGCCGAAAAGAATTTCAACATCAACTATAATTCACTTTACAAAAACGCATTTCCGAGTCCAATTTTATACAATCAACACTGTTTTTTAATTTTTATAATACAGTTTTAGTAAGATATAATAATAAAATCATTTATTTTGCACAATAAGTAACAATGATCGGAATTTTAAAAGAGTTTATAATTATTCTATCGCAAAACGTGCTAAAGTTGACGTTTACTGCGATCAACCGCTAATTTGTCGTCTGCTACAGCAGTCGAAAAAATATCTCGTGAAATATCCACGTGAACGATCTGAGTGATGAACTAATTTGATAAATAAAGTTACAGTTGTGAATTTTTCCCTAAAATGACAGTGATTAGATAGAATATATATTTAGTTGATTACCTAATATCTTTCTTACATTAAAACTCCTCTGAATTGCGTCATTTTGAATAAAAATTGAAAACAGTTATGCGCACTCCAATCATAACCTCTGCAATAGCATCAATTTTATTGTTTGTTATTAAAATATTATGAATTGAGCAGATAACTGAAAATCTTTATTCTATTTTGATAATATAAGTGCGTACAATCAAACTCGTGACACATTTCAGAATTCGCGAATATATCTCGTGTGCCCGGTGCCGATACATAACCTCACTTACATAATCTCAAGGACTAAAGTTATATTTCAAAGCGAATAAATAATGCTTTCTTTCATTATTACGAAATTTTGACATTCTAGTAGTCTTCTGAGTTACGATAAATAGGAAAATTACAGGTGAGAACTGGATTTATACTTTATTATTCAAGAATGAATGTGTATTGTATTTCAAGTGTGTTTGTTTTGGTGGTTTTAATTGTCAGTCGTTTCCTCGATTGCTATTTTAAAAAGTTAATATAGGTAAAAATTTATTGTCATGGTAATTGAATTTTATCAGTATTAAATTTTATCAGTCTTACGAACATTTTTCAATAGCAGACTTCACAATCTTTCCCTGTTCCTTTCTTTTCCCATTTTTAAAAGAATTCCTCTTTTTCCCCTAGTTTCGAAAAACTTCCCCTTTTTCTTCTTTTTCTTGGCTTAGATGCGAACTGAATTATTAGAATCTAATGAGATAATCCAACTATTTTCCCTTGAAAGTTAATTCTTTTCAATATTAAATAGTATACTATTATATTTTTGGTTCAAAATTCATCGCTTTTGGTTAAAAATTCGTCGTTTTTTTTTAGTTGATAATTACAACTATTTGGTTAAAAATTCATGTATTTTGTTGCAAATTTGTCTTTTTTGGTTGACAATTGAGCTAGTTGGTTGAAATTTATATTGGTGTTAAGGTTTTTGGCAAGGTGAATTGTAATTAAAAAGGATGGTAATTGTGTTTTAATTGGCCCACATATAAAATATTTTATCATTACGAAATTACCAAACCGAGACCATGGGTAGAACTCAAAGAAGTTATTTTACTAACTTAAAAAAATTTTATTAAAAATTATTTTACCAACTTGAAAAACTTAAAAAAATATTAATAAAAATATACAAATACTCAAACTATGCATAGTGCATTCCATTGTTACTGTATCTAATTTTAAGGTAAGAAACTTAATTTATAATTATTAATGTATATGCGTTATTGTATTGTATTGTTATTTGTAAATATTAACCATCAACAGCTTATTAATTGATGAGGTCCGGCGTCGACGGACGAAACTGTCTTACTATTTTAAATCAATAAATCAGACTAGTAGACAAAAGCACAATTAACATCCTTTTTAATTGGTTGAAAGTTGAACTATTTTGTTAATTAATTTTTTTGTTTCGTTTGGTTTGTTGAAAATTTGCAGATTTTAGTAGAAAATTAATCTTCTTGATTGAAAGTTGAACTGATCTGTTAACAGATAACTTAATTAGTTGAAGATTTATCTGTTTTATTGAAAATTTAACTATTTTGTTGAAAAATTTTTTTTTTTTTTTTAATGAATTTTTGTTATCTGAAAATTTAACTATTTCATTTTTGTTTCAAAATTCATAGTTTTTAGTTGAAAATTCATATATTTTGATGAAAATTTATCTTTTTTTTATTGAAAATTTAACGGCTTGGTTGAAAGTTTAACTATTTTGTTAAAAATTGATTTTTTTGGTTGAAGATTGAAACATTTTCTTGAAAATTCGTTCTCTTTTTTTGGTTAAAAATGGAATATTGTTCGTTTTTAGTTGAAAGTTAAACTATTTGGTTAAAGATTAATGTATTTCGCTGAAAGTTCGGCTTTTTGTTAGAAAATGTATAGTTGTTAGTTGAAAATTCATTTATACATGCATTTTCAATTCATGCATTTTATTAAAAACTCTCTTTCGATAAAAAACTAATATTCTTGGTTGAACATTCAACTAAGGTAAATGTCCCAGTAATCGTGACGGTCCCAATAATCGTGAAACTTGGCTATAGTTTGAATATATTGTTAAAAAATATATTAAAAGTAACGTTTAATGATAGAATCCATTTTTTTTAGCGTTTTATATTATCCAAATGAATTTCAATTAATAAAAATTACATAAAGAGCAAGAAAATTAGCGTCACGATTACTGGGACAAAAGTCGCGATTACTGGGACGTTTATCTCAACTTGATTGAAAGTTTTTTAACAGAAACTTTGTTAAAAATTCATTTTATTAATTGAAGATTTGTCTTTTTGGTTGAAAATTTAACTATTTTATTGATTTTTTTTAGTTGATAATTAATTTTTTTATCTGAAAATTTAACTATTCTACTTTTGTTTCAAAATTAATTGTTTTTAGATGAAAAGTCAACTATTTGGTTGCAAATTAATGTATTTTGTTGAAAATTTGTCTTTTTTGGTTAACTTTGTTAAAAATTTATTTTATTGTTGAAGATTTGAGTATTTTGTTGCAAAATTATTTTTTTGTTTGTCAAAAGTTAATTTCCTATCTGGAAATGTAATTATTCCATTTTTGGTTGAAAATTGATCTTTTTTAGTTGATAATTCAACTATTTGGTTACAAAATCATTTTACTTTCTTCAAAATTAATTTTTTTTGTAGATAATGAAAATTTTTTTGGTAGAAAATTAATCTTTTTGGTTCAAGGTTGAACTAATTTGTTAAAAAATCATTTTATGAGTTGAAAATTCATCTCTTTAGTGGAAAATTTAATTATTTTATTGAACTTTTTTTTGTTGAAAATGTAACTATTCCATTTTCGGTTGAGAATTGATCGTTTTCAGATCAAAATTCAACAATTTGTTGGAAATTGTTTTCCTCGTGTGACTGAAAAATCCTTTTGGTTGAAAGTTCAACTTTGGTTGAAAATTCGTCTGCTGGGTTTAAAAATTCATATCTTGCTAGAAATGTAATCTTTTTGTAATTAAAAATACTACTATTTGGTTAAAAACGTATCTGTTTTGAATGAGGATTCAACTATTTGGTTGAAAATTTAACTGTTTTAATCGAAGTTTAATGTTTTTTTTTTAATTCGATCATTTATTGAAAATTAACTTTGTTATAAATGCAATAGTTTGGTTGATAGTTAATTTTTTTTTAATTGAACCATTTGGCGAAAATTTCATCTTTGTTAGAAAATTCTGCTATTTGGTTTGAAATTGAACTATTTCGTGGAAAATTTAGTTATTTGGTTGAAAATTCCACTATTTTGTTGAAAATTCGTCTTTTGGATAGAAAATTCATCCTTTGGGATTGAAAATTTATCTTTAATGGTTAAAAATTAAAATACCTTCTAAAAAAATAATCTTTTTGGCTTGATGATTCAACTATTTGGTTAAAAATGCAACTGTTTCTGGTTGAAGTTTAAACTTTTTGTTTGAAATTTGGACCATTTAGTTGAAAATTCATATTTGTAGATTGAAATTTCAACTATTTGGTTTAAAATCTAAATATTTGGTTGTAAATGCAACTGTTTGGTTTAAAATTAATTTTTATTTTTGAAAATTTGGTTGAAAAATGGATTCCTTATTATTCCATTTTCGTGAAAATCTCCTTATTTCCTCTGTTTTGAAAGAATTTCGGAATGTTGTCAGTTGCTTTAAAAACTATTTGCTAAATAATTTTAATTTTTTAATTATTTTAGCCATGGCGGGTCGTTGTTCCGATGTAATAGCTACACTTCGTGGTGCGAGGTTGGTGATTAATGCGATTGTCAAACAGCAAGAGAATTGTGTGAAACATTCTCTGAAAAACTCCAGTTTGGTATCAGGAGCCGAAGAAAATCTCAAAAATTTGAAACAGAAATTAAGTAGTATAGATCCAAGTAAGGTTCCCGTAAGTTTCCAGTTTTCCTTGAAAATAAAACATAACTAATAAGAAAACCATTTAAATTTGAATTTGGAGTCGTGTGGGATATTATGTAGAATGTCTAATAGACTTGTAATACTTCTTTCTTTTTTGCATTTGTTCTCTATAAAAATTTATATTTTTTCAAGGAATCAGTAGCCAAAGAAACGAGAGACCTCCTCGATAGAATTCTAGTGGTTGAAAAAGGTTTCACTCAATACGCAAAAGTCAAAACGAGTGACTTCTTAGGCGCTCCCGTCAACTACGAAGCGAACTTCACAGGAAAAAAATTAAAAGTCTTTGATCCGGCGAAGGACCCAAAAGAAGTTCCGATTACAATTGATAAAAAATGTCAAACAAAAGTAGAAACCGTTCAAAGTTCGGCCAAAGTTGAAGAAAAGGACGATGTTGCGAGTAAACCACAGAAATATTCTAGTGTGAAGGAGAAGATTGAAAAAATAGCTAAACTCGATAAAGAAATTCCAAAAATAGAATTGTCAGATAAAGATAAGCAAATTTTAAGAAAATTAGAACTCGAACATGAGAAAAAGATTCAACAAAAAGCACCTTCAGCAAATGATCAAAAAGTTGAGGATGAAAAAAAATCGCAGAGGAATTTGAATCTAAAAGTAGAAGAAATTCCTGACAATTCTGCAAATTCTGTAAAGCCTAATATTAAACCTTCAATCAAACCGAGACAAACAGTAAGTAATTTGTTTATTTTTCGACTTACAATAAGAAATGATTAATCATTAATTGTTTATAACTGATTTAAAAGCTTTCGTCAAACGCCAGAGAACGAAAGGTTCCATCCACCAGATTACAAAGGATGGTAAGTTTTGGAACTCTTGGAGTTGGTCTTGGTTTTGGAACTTTGGCGGAATATACTCGTAGAACATTGGGAATGAAAGATCAAAGTGTGGGAGAAACTCTTGACAGTATGTTCCTTACAAAAGCTAATGCTGAGAGAATCGTTTCAACATTGTGTAAAGTAAGAGGTAATATTAAAATATAAGTTATCTTTCTTAATTGGGAAATCACATTTCGCTTGATTAATTAATAACTATATCAGACATCACACTCTTTCCTCTAGCCCCTTCTTTTCCCCTTTTTTAAAGAATTCCTCTTTTTCCCCTTATTTTCAAGAATTTTCCCCTGTTTCTCGTTTTTTCGCTTAAATGCGAACTGAATTAATAGAACCCAGTAAGAAAATATAATTGTTTTGGCTGAAAGTCCATTCTTTTTAATTGTAAAGTCTACTATTACATTTTTGATTCAGAATCCATCTCTTTTAATTTTGGTTGAAAATTCAACTACTTGGTTTGAAACTTTAACTACTATTTTTTTAAACTCATTTTATTGGTTAAAGATTGAACTATTTTGTTGAAAATTCGTTTTCTTGGTTGGAAATTAATTTGATCAACTGAGAACTTATCCCATTGTTGACTGAAAATTAATCTTTTTTACTTGAAAATTCAACTAATTTGTTGAAAATTAAATTTTTGGTTGAAGATTCATCTTTTTCGTTGAAAATTCGTTTCGTTTTGGTAAAAATAAGTTTTTCTAACTGAAAATTTAACTTTTCCATTTTCGTTGGGAAATTCTTAATTTTTTGTTGAAAATTCAACTATTTCGTTAAAAGTTCATGTCTTTTGTTGAAAATTTGTCTTTTTTGTAGAAAACTAATCTTTTGGTTGTAAATTCAACTACTTGGTCGAAAGTTGAACTACTTTGTTTAATTGAAAATTTATCGTTTTTAGTTAAAAATTCAACTAATTTATTGAAAATAAACTTTTTTGTTGAAAATTCATATTTTTGTCTAAAAAATGAACTGTTTTGTAGAGAATTCGCCTTTTTTTACTTGAAAATTCAACAATTTGGTTGAAATTCTTTTCATATTTTGACTGAAAAATCTTTCTTGGTTGAAAATTGAACTTTTATTGAAAATTCTTCTTTTTGGTTTCAAAATTCATTTTTTTTGTTGAAAATTCGTTTTTTGTTGTTGAAAATGAATTTTTTAAATTGAAAATTTAACTAATCCATTTTTTGGTTGAAAATTGATCGTTTTCAGTTGAAAACTCAACTATTTGGTTGAAACATAACTTTTTTTTTAATTCAACTGTTTTGTAGAAAACTCCTCTTTTTGGTTTAAAAATTCAAATGTTTTGTTGCAAAATTCTCTTTTTCGGTAAAAATTTCTTTATTGTGGTAGAAAATTTAACTGTTGTTGAGAATTCATATTTTTAGTTTGAAAAGCCATCTCTTTTGGTAGAAATTTTATTTTGTTTTGTTTTTATATACATCTGTTTGCTTAAAAAATAATCTGTTTTGGTTGAGTATTCAAATATTTTGGTGAAAATTCGTCTTCTTTGGTTGAATTCAACTCTTTTTTTTATGCAAACTTTTAATCTTTTTATGTTGAAATATTAGCTATTAAATTTGTCGTTGAGAATTTGTTTTTGAACATAAAAAATTTAACTACTTTGTTCAAAATTCATTTTTGTTGTTGAAGATTCATCATTTTAGTTTATAATTCATCTCTTTACTTGAAAATTTAACTAATTCTATTTTTGGTTGAAATTTTAACCATTTGGTTGACAATTCATGTATTTTGTTGAAAAGTTCTCTTTTTTGTTAGAAAATTAACCTTTTTGGTTAAGAGTTCAACTACTTGGAAAAATTCATTTTCGTTGTTGTTATAGATTCATCATTTTAGTTGAAATTCATCTCTTCGATTGAAAATTTAACTATTTATTTTGAAAATTATTTCTTTTTAATTCATTTTTTTTAACTAAAAAATTGATTTATTCCATTTTTGGTTTAGAATGTATCGTTTTTAGTTAATACCTCAACTGTTTAGTTTAAAATTAACTCTTTTTTGCAAATTCATACTTTAGGTTTAAAAATTCATCTGTATTGTTGAAAATTCGTCTTTTTGAGTTTAAAATTCTATTATTTTGGTAGAAAAATCAACAGCTTGGTGGCAATTTTTCTTTAATTAACAAATTTTTTTTCGTTAAATTTTCGCTCAACTATTTTGTAGCGTATTAGTCTTTTTGACAGGAAAATTCAACAGTTTGGTTGAAATTTTTTTCTCTCTTCACTGAAAAATCTGTTTTGGTTGAAGATTCAACTCTTGTTGAAAATTTGTCTTTGTAGTAGAGATTGCATCTTTTCGGATAAAAATACATCTGCTTGGTAAAAAAATAATCTGTTTTGGTTGAGGATTCAAATATTTTGTAGAAAATTTCTCTTTTGTGGTTGAATTAAACTGTTTTTTACTTCAAAGTAAAATATTTTGTGCTTGAAATATCAACTACTACATTTTCCGTTGAGAATTCTTCTTTTTTAATTGAAAATTCAACTACTTAGTTGAAAGTTGAACGCCTTTGTTAAAAATTCATTTTTCTTATTAAAGATTTATCAATTTAGTTTCAAATTTATCTCCTCGGTTGAAAATTTAACTGTTTTGTTGAAAATTAGTTTGTTTTTCTTTGGTTAAAAGTTAATTTTATACTGAAAATTTAACTATTCCATTTTTGATTGAAAATTTATCTTTTTTTTTATAAATTAATTTATTTGGTTGAAAATTTATATCTGTTTCAGTTAAAAATGCACTCTATTTCGACTTGAAACCTTAAGTGTTTCATATTAACTTTAATATGTTACATATACATTAATTTTATTTCAAAAAATTAAGTCCCCTATTATTCCCCTATTTTCATGCAAAATCACCCTATTTCCCCTATTTTGAGAACATTTTGGGCTGTCAAGTCTGTTATATGTGAATTTAATAATTTATTAGGAGCTGCTTTAAAAATTGGACAAATCCTCAGTATTCAAGACAACAGTATTATCAGTCCTGAGTTACAAAAAGCTTTCGAACGTGTGAGACAAAGTGCAGACTTTATGCCCAAGTGGCAAGTCGAGGTAAGTTTTCAATTTAACTTCAATAACGATCCTGAAAGTTAATTTAAATTTTTAAGGCTCATTAGAACTATTAAAAATTGTACTATTTATTCTAGAAAGTAATGGCGAGTGAATTAGGCCATGATTGGAGGAGTAAACTATCAACTTTTGACGAAAAACCTTTCGCTGCTGCCTCGATCGGTTTGTAATTTTATATTACAAGTTTGACAATAAGTTTTGAGTAAAAAAAATTAATATTTAATTTTCAGGTCAAGTACATCATGCGACTCTTTTGACTGGAGAGTCGGTAGCTATCAAAATTCAATATCCGGGTGTTGCACGAGGTATCGAGAGTGATATTGAAAACTTGGTTGGTGTGATGAAGGTAAACTTACAATTTAAGAAATTAAATTTAAAATAAATCCGAATTTAAATTCCTATTTAACGTCCAATATTCAAATTTACAGGCCTCGAAATCAACACACTATTTACACTATTTGACACCTTTTTTATGCTGATGACACTATTTCTTTACTCTTGTTCGAAAAATATTTTTGAACTTCTTTCTTTGCTAATTAGCTAAAATAATATGTCTGCCATCTTAACGAATCAGAACATGCCGGAAAATTTTAACAATGGCTGATTTTTTCTGAAATTTTGAATCATGTTACCCCCTTTGTTAGAGTCAACCCATCCCCAACTTACGTAATTTTTTCACCAAAAAATAACGTTAGGCTTGGGGGGGGGAGGTAAAATCTTACTGTTTTTTTATGAATTAATAAATTAGTTCAACTTTCAACCAAGTAGTTGAATTTTCAACCAAAAAATATGAATTTTCAACAAAAAATGTAATAGTTGATATTTTAACCCAGACAAAAAATTTCACTTTAAATCAAAAATAGTTTAATTTGCAACAAAATACATAGACTTTTAATCAAATAGTTGCATTTTCAACCAAGGAGATTAATTTTCTACCAAAAAGACGAATTTTCAACAAAATACTTAAATTTTAACCAACTAATTGAATAAATTTTCAATAAATAGTTTGAACAATGGATGTGATGTTAGTCCATATTGTATTTGATTAATTTTTAGTGTATCTTTTTTTCGTTTCTAACAATTTTTTACTAAATAATTCAATTGTTTAACTAAAAAGTTCAATTTTTCACTAAAAATGTAGTAATTAAATTTTCATTTAAGGGAATTAGTTTTTAATTTTTTTTAAATAATAATTTTCTGCAAAACAACCTGAGAATGAGAATTTTGAACAAAAAAGTGAATTTTCAACCAATCAGTTGAATTTTCAATAAAATAGTTATATTTTCAGAAAAATAAATAATTTTTTTTTCAATTTCAACTAAATTTATGTATCTTTAACCAAAAAATGAACTTCTGAGAAAGTAGTTCAACTTTCAACCAAGGAATTGAATTTTAATCCTAAAAAGATGAATTTTCAACAAAAAATGTAATAGTTGATATTTCAAGAACAAACATTTTATTTAAAATAAAAAACAGTTGGATTTCACCAATCGAAAACGAATTATCAATAAAGTATACAAATCTTCAACTAAAACAGATTAATTTTGAACCAAAAAGTTACATTTTTAACTTAAAAAATTAATTTTCTTCCGAAAAAGGCGAATTCTGAACACAATACATAATTTTTCAATCAGATAGTTAAATTTTCTATCAAATTGTTCTATCAAATCGAAACAGCCAAATTTTTAAACAAAAAGTTGTATTTTCAACAAAAAAGGTGAAATTTCTACAGAAAGAGACGAATCTTCGAAGCAAAAAGATGAATGTTCAACAAAGTAGTTGATTTTTTAACAAACAAAATCTATTGGTCAAGAAAGAATTAAAATTTCAATCAAATTGTGGAGTTTTCAAGCCTAAAAGACGAATTTTCAACAAAAATATTGAAATCTCAACAAAATAATTCAATTTTGAACTAAATAATAACCTTTTTTAACCAATAAAGATGAATTCTTAATCAAAAATTTAATAGTAGACTTTTCAACCTAAAGGAATGAACTCTAAAGCAAAATAGTTAGATTTTCTTATTGGGTTTTATTAATCATTCAGTTCGCATTTAAGTGAAAACACGAGAAAAGAAAAGAGTCTGTGAAACCTGCTATAAATAAATAGGAATTTTCAAAATTTATAGACTAAAGAATAACATTTTAAATAAACGTCGAAGTTCATTTTTAATACTTAAAAAAATTTTATAATAACTGATTGTATAATTATATATATGCTTTTTTAAGATAGTGTACTGATGTTCATATTTTTTCAGGTGTGGAATATGTTTCCCGAAGGTATGTTTATAGATAACGTAGTCGAAGTAGCGAAACGAGAACTTTCTTGGGAAGTCGACTACCTGAGGGAAGCTGAATGTGCTAAAATATACAAGAAACTTATTGAACCTTATTCAGATTATTATGCTCCCGCAGTAATAGGTGAGGAATTTTGATTTACTTATTTTTCTCTAACTAGCAAACTGCCCACTCATCCCCCTATTCCCCTCTTTGAAAGAATTCCTCTTTTTCGGTTTTCCTCTTTTCTCGCTTAAATGCGAACTGAATTAATAGAACCCAATAAGAAGATTCAACTATTTTTCGTTGAAAGTTGATTCTTTTTAGTTAAAAATTCAACTGTTTTGTTGAAAAGTCATTCGTTTTTGTTGAAAATTTAAGTTTTGAAAATTCAACTGCTGAAAACTTAATTTTCCATTTTGTTTAATTTGTCTTGGTTATTTTTAGAATAAAGTTATACTTTCATCTTTACTTTACTTCTTTTACTTTGTATAAGTCTTTTTGAAAATTCTAAAATTTGTTACCAAAATACTTAAATTTTCAACTTTTGAAAATTGACGAAAATTAAACATTCGATGGTTGAAAATACAGTTTTCATTTTTATTTAATTTTCAGCAGTTAAGAATTGAAATGTTTTGTAGAAAATTCGTCCTTTTGACTTGAAAATTCAATAATTTGATAGAAATTTTTTTTATATTGAAAATTAATTTTTTGAATGAAAATTTAACTATTTCATTTTAGATTAAAAATTGATACTTTTTAGTTTTAAAATTCAATTTTTTGGTAGAAAATTTATGAAATTTGTCGAAAATTCCACTGTTTGATTAAAAAATTATATATTTTATTGAAAATTCGTCCTTTTTGGTAGAAAATTAATATTCTTTGTTGAAAATTTAACTGTTTGGTTAAAAGTTCATGTATTTCGATGAGATTTCTTCTTTTTTAGTAGAAAATTAATCCTTTTCGTTGAAAATTCATCTTTTTGGTGGACACATCTTTTTGGCACTATCTAAAGTATTTCCGAAAAGTAGAGGAGTAGGGGCTGATATAGCTTGTGAGAAAGACCGACTTATTTTCCGTTTTTTACCAATTTTTTTTACCAGAGGCATGTTTTTAATACGTTTTTTTTTTACTGGACTGACAATTCTGGCCGGTACTGTATTTTGTTGAAAATTCAACTGTTTTATAGCAAGCTCCCCTTTTTGGTTTGAAAATTTAGCATTTTCGATAAACATTTTTTCTTTATCGCCTAAAAAATTTTTCTTAATTAGAAATTTAACTCTGGTTGAAAATTCGTCTTTTTGTTTTGAAAATTCATCTCTTTTGGTAGAAATGTCATATTTTTTTTACTAAAAATGCAACTGCTAGGTTGAAAATGAATCTGTTTTGTCTGAGGATACAACTCTTTTGTTAAAAATTTTCTATCAAAATACGTATATTTTTCATTTTTCTTCAATTCTCAACAGTTGAAAATTCAACTATATTGTTGAAAGTTGATTTTTTCTAGAAAAAAAGTCATCATTCTTGGTTGAAAACGAACTTTCTTGTTAAAAATTCAACTGCTTCTAAAAAATTCGTTTTCTTGGCTTAAAAATTTATCTACTTGGTTGAGAATGTAACTGTTTTTGGTAGAAATTTAATCTTTTTTGGTTGAAAATTAATTTTTCTTGGTTGAAAATGATATGTTCTTATTGAACATTTTCATTTTCAGGTTGACAATTCAATCTGATGACCTCATTCATCTATTTTGATTGAAAGATCAACTATTTGGATACAAATTCGTTTGTTTTTTTTCATTGAAAGTTTAATTATTTGGTTGTAAATGCACCTGTTTGATTGAACATGATTTTTCTTCTTTGAAAATTCCACTATTTGATTGAAAATTTACATTTTTTGGTTGAAAATGATCTTTTATTATTGGAAATCAACCATTTCAGGTTAACAATTCAACTCTCTTCTGAAAAAATCGTCTTTTTGGCTTGAAAATTCAACTGTTTGGTTAAAAATTCGTCCATTTTGATTGAAAGTTCAACATATTTCGACTTGAAATTTTAGGAATTTAATGCGTTTCATATTGATGTCAAAATGGCACCTATACATTAATTTTATTTAAAAGAATTTATTCCCCTATTTTCCTGAACAATGTATTTATTTTTTACTGACTATAAGAACCTACACTCTTTCTCTTATTTCCCTCTTTTCCCTTTTTTAAGAACTTCTCTTTTTCCCTGCTTTCAAAGAACTTTCCCGTTGTCTCGTTTTTTTCGCTTAAATGCGAACTGAATTCATAGAACCCAATAAGAAAACCCCACTACTTTTTGTTGAAATATTTTGTTAAAAAGTTATCCTTTTTGTTTGAAAATTTAACTTTTATGGTAGAAAAGTCATATTTTTTGTTGAAAATTCATTATTCTTGGTTGAAAATGAAGTTTTTTGTTAAAAAGTCAACTGTCTTCTAAAAAGTGCATCTTTTTGGCTTAAAAATTCAACTACTTGGTTCAGAATGTAACTATTTTTGATCGAACTTTAATCTTTTTCATTTAAAAATTTCACTATTGGCTTGAAAATTCATCTTTTATGGTAGAAAAGTAATCTTTTTTGGTTTAAAATTCATCTTTCTTGATTGAAAATGAACTTTTTTGTTACAAGTTCCACTGTTTTATCAAAAAAAAATTTTTTGCTTGAAAATTAAACTATTTGGTTAAAAATATAACTGTTTTGGGTTGAACTTTAATATTTTTTGTTTGAAAATTCGACCATTCGATTGAGAAATCTTTTTTTAAATTAAAAATGATCCATTATTGTTGAAAATTCACATTTTGGGGTTGATAATTTAACTGTCTTCTAGAAAATTCTGTTTTTGGTTGAAAATTCGTCTCTTTTGATTCACAATTCAACTTTTTAGTTATAAATGCAACTGTTAGATTGAAAATCACTTTTTTTTTTGAAAATCTAACTATTTGGTTAAAATTTTATTTTTGGGTAGAAAATTCATCTGGTTTGGGTTTAAATTCAACTATTTTGCTGAATATTTCGACTTGAAATATTAGGAATTTAAAACGTGTTTAATATTGAATTCAAACTGGCACCTGTATATTAATTTTATTTAAAAGAATTTATTCTCCTATTTTTGTGAAAATCACTTTATTTCTCCTGTTTTTGAGAACATTTTGGCCTCTGAAGTCTGGACTAGTTTCCAAAATATGTGAAAATAAAATGTTGTATACGAATAAAATAATGTAATTATTATTTGTAGATGAGCTAAGTACGCAGCAAGTTTTTACTAGTGAATTGGTAGAAGGTATTCCAGTAGATAAATGTGTAGAAATGGACTTGAAAACGCGAGAACATATATGCAGAATGATAATGGAACTATGTTTGAAGGAACTTTTCGTGTTTCGCTACATGCAAACGGATCCGAACTGGTCCAATTTTTTCTACAACACTGACACGAAACAAGTACGTGGTTCAAATATTTGAAGTACCAAGTAATTTTACTTAATTAGGCATGAATTTTATCATTTAAACAATTTGATTGCAGTTAATTTTGCTTGATTTCGGTGCATGTAGAAGTTACGAAAAATCATTTATGGATAAATACATAGAAGTGATCAATGGAGCTAGTGAAGGAGACAGAGAAAAAGTTTTGACTCTTTCCCGCGATATGGGATTCTTAACAGGATATGAATCAAAGGTAAAGTAATTTAATTATTAAAAGAATTACATTTTTCAATCAGGTCTGAGATAATAAAATTAGAACACAATTCATATTTTGTGTACATTTTTTAAGTTTGCCTGATTTTCCTACAATGAATTTCTTATAACGTTTTCGCGTTTCTAGAAAATTCATGATTTTAAATCATTTTAAGAAACTCAGTACAGAAATAATGTTAAAATATTGAAAGAAGTGATGCAAAAAATAGAGAAACTACAAGCGAATGATTTATTTATTTTATTTCGCGGTAAAATTTATTTCTAAATATTTCCAAACATTATTGATAAAAGAGAATATTTTAATTGTTAATTATTTTTTAATATTGGGAAATAATTCTGTTGCTTTTAACATTTTGCTACCACACTATAATTTGGAAACATTTTCACACTTTTAAAGAGATGAGAAAAATAAAATTATGGATAAAAGCATTATCTGTACCGATATTAAGATTTCTGGGGAAATTTTTAATGATATAAGTTTTATTTTAAAAGATTAGTTTCAAGTTTTGAAGATTTCAAAATATGTCGAAAAAGAAGCTGGAAGATTTCAAGACCACTTTTGTAATTGTGCAGGATTTAAGAAAATAATGAACACTGAATTATTCCAGAAGACACTTAGAAGTTTTAGAAGTTTGGAAAAGATTCAAAGATACTTTAAATCTTTGAAAGATTAAAAAAAAAGAACGTTTTTAAAAGTTTTTAAGGGTTTCAAAGGAATAAACCAATTTTCTTAAAATTCCTGGGAAAATTTAAACTGATTTTTTATTTTGAAAAATTAATTTTTAGAGAAAATTGAAAAATATTTCACAACATTTTAAACGATTTCTTATAATTTCGAAAAAATGTATTCAATTTTGAAGCAAAATTTTTCAATTTTGCAAGATTACAAAATTTTATTAAAAATTAGAATAAGTTTAAGAGATATTTAGGAGTTTTTAAAAGATTCAAAATCAATTTACAGCTTGAAAAAATTTCAAAAATGTTCAAAACAGAGTCTGGAAGATTTTATGGGCGTTGGAATTTCGTTGGAACCAGGAATATTGAAATTAGCCAATTTTTCTCACCGAAGACAGATTTCATTCAAAAGAAGAATAGGCCCTAATTATCTAAAAAAAATTTATTCTAGTATTTATGGAGTAAAATGAGCCAATTCAGTTTTGAGATTGGGTCCTGGTTCCGACGCCATTTTTTTAATTTTGCAGAATTTAAAAGAAAATTGGTATAAATTCGAAAGAAAACAAACTTAAAAAATAAATAGTCATTCAAAATTTGTATTTTACATTAAAAATTATTTTTCCCTAAAAATATAAAAACTACACGATTGATGATACTTTTTTAAACAGGTTATGGAGGAAACTCACGTAGATGCAGTCATGATTCTAGGTCAAGTTTTTAACAAAGATAACGAGTACTATGACTTTGGAGGCCAAGATGTCACCAGAAGGTAACGAACAATTCATTTTTTCTTAACCGAATTAAAAAACTTATTCCATCTCTTTCTAGATTTAAAACGATTTTTTTTAATCACTTCGCAGGATACAGAAGCTCGTTCCAAAAATACTGTCTCACAGACTTTGTCCACCTCCAGAAGAAATTTACAGCTTGCACAGAAAATTATCTGGCGCATTTTTACTCTGTGCAAAACTGAACGTTAAGATAAATTGTCGCGACATGTTCCGCAGAATTTATGCAGGTTATAAATTCGGATAATTGCTGCAGGAAATTAAAATCGGAAATGGAAGGTTTAAGTGCCTTTTTCTAATTTAATTTTGAAAAGCGAGAATTTTTTCTTGTCCGGATTTCTAGCGAACTAAACTGCTTAGTGGATGGTAAATAATTAATATTGAGTTAATGATAAATATATCAGAAAGAGTATAGACGGTCGTATTATGCAGGACTATCTATGAAAAATGTAAATGTTTAGTAAGTAGCGTACAAAATATTTTGTATTTAATGTTGTTCAGTGAAAAAGAATTTAGAACGCCTGGTATTTGTATGTGCTTTTAAAACGTTAATTATATGTATTATTTGTATAAGTTACCTGATTTGTTTGCTTTACTTTACATTCATTAAAAAAAACTGAAAGCACGTGCATATTTGAGGCCATGGTATAAATTGTGTAAAGTCTTTTGTGGGTGTAGTGCAACGATTTTTCTATGCTGTCTTACATGGGGTACAATTCTTGTCAAAAATGCATCTTTTTAGGCTGAAAATTCAATTCCTTGTTTAAAAGCTAAACTACTTTATTAAAAATTAATTTTTTTGGTTGAAGATTCATAACTTTTATTGAAAATTCAACTGTTTAGTTGAACATTGACTTTTTTGTTGAAAATTTAACAGTTTTGTAGAAAATTCGTCTTTTGGCTTGAAAATTCAACAATTTGGTAGAAAATTCAACTATTTGATGGGAAATTCATTTTTTATTATTTTGAAAAATCATATTTTCGGTTTGAAAATTCGATTATTTTGTAAAAAAAATCGCTTTTCAATATTGAAAATGATTGTTTTTCAATTAAAATGTAACTATTCCATTTTTGGTTAAAAAGAGATCTTTTGTATAGACTAAAAATTCAACTACTTGATTGAAAATTTTTTTTTTTTTTGGTAGAAAATTAATCTTGATTGAAAGTTGAACTACTTTCTTAAAAATTCATTTTTTTTGCTGAAGATTCATAATGTTAGTAGAAAATTCATCTCCTTGGTTAAAAATTGAACTACTTTGTTGGAAATTTCCTTTTTTGTGGAAACTGAACATTTAGCTTTTTGTTGTAAATTAACTTTTGTTGTTGAAATTTCATATTTTCGGGTTGAAATTCGACTGTTTTTCATAGAAAATTCGCCTTTGAGAAATTCAACAATTTGGTAGAAAATTCAACTTTTTTGTAGAAGATTCGTTTTTTCTTTATTGGAAATTAATTTTTTTAAATCACAATTAACTATTCCATTTTTTGTTAAAAATTTATTATTTTTTAGTTTAGAAATTCCACTATTTGGTTGAAAATTTATGTACTTTGTTGAAAATTCATCTTTTTTGGTAGAAAATGAATCTTTTTGGTTGAAAATTCAACTATTTGGTTGAAAATGTATTGAATCTGCTTGAAAATGATCTTTTTGGTAGAAAACGAATCTTCTTGATTAAAAAAATCAAATATTTGGTTAAAAATGTATGTATTTTGTTAAAAATTCGTCTTTTTTTGGCAAAAAAAAAAATAATTTTCTTGTTGAAAATGCAAGTTTTTGGTTAAAAATTTATGTATTTCTTAGAGAATTCTTCTTTAATAGTAGAAATTTGTCTTTTTTATTGACTGAAAAATCTTTCTTTGTTGAAGATTCAAGTATTTGGTTGAAAATTCGTCTTTTTCAATTCAACTGGTTTTGATTTAAAATGAAAATCTTTCCTTGGTTACAATATCAACTTTTTAACCCTCGGATCGTCTTCCGTAATTTTTGAATGAAACCTAAATAAATTTACGAAAAAAATGTAGCCGGAAAAAATTACGTCAGATTGGGTTTTGTTACCCCCCGTTAGGGTCCAACGTACCCCCCCCCCCCCCTGTTACGTTGATTAAATTTTCAGGAAAAAGCTAAAAAGTAAGGTCTGATAATTAGAGGGCTCAAAGCTTCAAATTTTTAATTTGTTTTTTTAAATCTCGAGGCGGGGGGGGGGGCACCTTCGATATCTGTATAATTTCCACTTTCTTATTTTTTATTAATCTTTATTAAGTGCTTATGGCCATCTCCTTTTCTAAGAAAAGTTTCAAATCTCTGAGGTTTTAGTATATTTTCCCTAGAAAGGCGGAATTTATTCAGTTCTTCTACAGGTATAGGTGGACGACCAAATTGATCCAATTTCGGTCCTATTGGCATAGTTTTGCGGAAATATGTTCTTTCTTCTGGTACGTATTTTCGATAATTTTTCCATCGCCAATATCTGGTAAAAAATATATTATACTTCATGTATTGTATGTGTTAAAATAATTTTGGGAGACATTTTTACTGATTTGAAATTTACTTATCATCTGGTCTCAAAATTATTTCATTTTGAGACTCTGGAAGTCTTTGCATGAATTCTTGCCAGGATTTGTAATTATCTTCGTTTTTTAATGAATTTTTGTGAATGGCACATGATCTTAAATTTTGAAGAAATGGAAGTGGTAATAGATCGTATGTATAAACTTCTTCTCTTTTCGGAAAGTGTTGTCGTATTAATGAGATTGGAAAATTTCCTGTTAAAAGGTAACTTTAAACATTTTTATCTACCTTGTTAATATCATAATAGATTTTTTGTGTTTTTTTATATAGATTTTTTACCTCCTTTTTTAAGAAATTCGTCTACTGGATTAACTTCCGATTCTTTTAGTTTCAATACCTCTTTCATACATTCTTTTTTATTTTTTTCAGATTCGGGTTTACGACTGGAAGAATTACAAATTTCTTTCAAACGAGATTCACATTCTACATAATTCTTGGGACTAGAAATAAGTTAAAATCGAATTAATTATTAATTGAAGACTTGATATTCAAATATTCATTCATTATTAATAACTTTTCAACAAACAACTTTCAAAAAATGTTATTAAATTATAAGATATGTACCCAAATTCTAATGCAATATTCTCAATTGGCAGCAAACTTTCACAATTACATCTTGTTGATTCAGGATCCTCCAAACTTTTTGTTTGATAATTATTGATATTGGTTACATTCATTTTTTTATTTCTCGACTTCTTGTAGTTTCTGAGTGAAAGATTTTACATTAGTTTTTCAACGTCTACAAAATTTAAGATTGAGAAACTGAATTCTTTAATCTGAAAACTCTAATTTCATTGAATATACCAATTTCGTGTTTTAAATAAATTATATACATATAATAATCTACAATTCATTAATTCTGTTCATATTGAAACTCCTATGTTTTCGCATGATTTTTGTCTCGCGACCTTTTTTGTTATTAATTTTGAACTTTAGATTAAAATGATTGAATTTTAAAAATCCTGATGCGCAATTTAAAAATTAATTGTTTTTGGTGCCTTAGTTTCAAGATCCTAATGTAGGAATCCTTCAGTTCTTAGAAGAAGTTTTGGAATTGTTTTTTTTAACGCTGCAAGTTATTTATTTATTATATTTATCATCCTTAAAATTTCTATAATTTCAATTTCAGATTATAGTTTTGCATGCGCTATTCTAAAACAGTTTAATTTTTGAGGCCTTGAAATTAATGTTTCTTTTCTTCAAAAGCTTACATTGAAAAATCTTTGCTTTGAAATTTCCTAATTTTTCGAGGTTTCGAATTTCACAATGTTGTTTTGTTTCAATTTTAAACGTATAAAATTGTCTGTTTTTTTGTAATTCTTCGAAATCGTAGAATATCAAATTGAAAGAAATGATAGTTGCACAATTTACAGTTTAAAAGATTTGTAATTAAACAATTTTGAATTAAATGTCTCGAGAAATTTAAAATTAAAAAAAAAAACAAATTGAAAGGCTTAAAATTGTGCAGTTTCAAACATTGGAATCATATAAAGCAATCTTGTAGTGTATTTTTTTTTTAATTTGTAATTTTCAATGTAATATCTTAACATTTTCCAGTTTTTAGATGAAGATTTAAAAAAATAAATCATTTAAAATTGAAAAATATTTGATTGGAAGATATCAGGGATTAATAATAATTCTAAAGGAAGTGTTAACAATTAAGCGATTTGAAAATTTTAAGTTAAGAATTGTGTTGCTTAAAATCAAAATAGATAAAAATCAAACTATCTGAAATACCTCATTATTTGAATAATTTCTTTAATTTTGAATGGCTAAAATTTTAGAGTTCTGAATTTTCATGGTGAACGCTAAATTAAAATTTTTTCCCTTTCATAAGTTTTAATTCTGCAATTAAAATTGAAGTGGTTGAATTTTTAAATGTATAATTAACAATATGAAAGTGGTTCATTTTTAAACGATTGAAATTTACTCAAAATAATTAAAATTTTTAAGGGTTTGAGTATAAAAACTTTTAATATCACAGTTTTTGGCGCCTTTTCATATTCGTTTAAGTTTGAACGTTCCATAGTAGATTTTCTTCCCATTTAAAATCACATCTTATCTTGATTTTTTAAAGAATAATTAAATTTTAAAGGTTTATCATTGAAAACTATTCTATTTTGAACGGTAAAAGGATGGTGAATTTATTTTTTGAATTCAGAAAAATTTGTCGAAGCAGTTTTACTTTTTTAAATATAATAACAAATAAAACATCTAGAATTTTAGCAGCTTTGACTTTCAAACATTAAAGTTAGCTTTCAATTTGTCAAATTTTAATCGCTTCGAATGGAAAATTAGTTAAATTCAAAAGTTTTCATTTATTAATTATTATTAATATTTACATTTTTAACGTTTTGAAATTGCCCTACTAATTTTTAAATTATACAATTTCAACTCCCTTGTAATGAAATTGTCAAGTTTTCAGAATTCTAGTCGGAAATTTTTCAATTTTGAGAGGTTCTGTTTGAACATTTTTCAATTTCAAACACTTTCAATGTTAAATTATAAAATTTTAAACGCTTTTATATAAAAATGATACAAATTCCATTCCTTTTAATTCCATTCAAATATTGTCCTTTTTAAAATTTTACCATATCTAAAATCAGGGTGACCACCCACCGGGGAGAACCGGCTAGAAAGCCGGGAGATTATTATTTTTTTTTAATTTTTATCTTTCAATGGAATATCTTAAAATTGCCCCATTTTTTGTTGAAGATTTGAACAAATAAATCATTTCAAATTAAAAAAATATTTGATTGGAAAATTTCAAGAATGAATAATAATTTTGAAGGAAGATTTGAATTAAAAAAATTAAAAATTGAGTTTAAAATAAAAAAAGACAAAAATTAAGCTATCTGAAATTGATACATCAGTAATTGAATAATTTCGGTAATTTTAAATGGTTACAATTTCAGAATTCTGAATTTTCATGTTGAATTGGTTGCATTTTTGAAAGTATAATTAGCAATTTAAAAATTGTTAATTTTTAAGCGATTCAAATTTTCTTCAAATAACTGAAATTTTAAAGAGCTTGAGTATAAAAAAGTTTTAATATCACAATTTTTGGTAATTAAATTTTTTTCAGTTTTAAATGAAGTTCACATTCGTTTAAGATTCAACGTACCGGAGTAGAAATTTTTTCATTTTCAATGCTTCCCATTCAAAATTACTATTTATTTTGAAATTTTCTTTTAGAATAATTCAATTCATTTTTTGGTTTCAGAAAAATTGGTCTAATCAGCTTTAATGTTGAATTATAATTTTTTGATGTCATAACAATTTAAAATTTTAGAATTTCAGAAGGTTTGACTTTGAAAGATTCAGTTTAGTTTTCAAATGCAAATTGTCAAATTTTAATCGCTTTGAATTTAAAATTATTCAGATTCAAAAGTTTGCAATTTTTAATTATCTATTTCATTTTGAACGCATTTAATTATAAATAATAGAATTACAAGTTCTCTAAATTTTAAATGATACAATTTCCAAAATTCTAATATTAAACTATTCAAATTTTAACGTTTTGACATTGTCCTATTTTCAAAAATTGAATCTGAAATTGTTCAATTTCGTGATTCTTCAATTCAAAATAAAATTGTTTAATTTTTAGCG
>CAKNYM010052567.1:252169-269663 GCA_932195095.1 Andricus curvator
CAGACGCTTTCAATTCGAAATTATTAATTATTGTTTCAAAAATGTTTGAAACTTTATATTTAAAAATTGGTTTAATAATTGATTTTTTATCGACTGATGTTTATCGACTTCCGCAATTGATCATAGATGTGAAAGAACTGTGGGTTTTGCAGAGAGCATATTTTTCTCTAAACTAGGTGAAATTATGAATATATACCGAGAAAGCCGGGAAACGGAAATTTAAATAATATTTGCCACCCTGAAAATAGTTTGAATTCATGAATTTGAACGTTTTCAATTCAAAATCGTTTAATATATTTTTTTCAAAACGCTTTCAATTAATCATTAATGATTATTGTTTAAAAATAAGTATTTAAACATTTGTTTAATAATGGACTTTTAAATTGTACATATTTTTAATGTCAGGAAGTAAAACCCCAGAGAAGTGAAATAAACTGTATTTTTTAAAACGTTTTATTGTATATGTATTTCTCAGTCAAAGGTAGTTCAAATTTTATATATGTATTTAGCCCTCACGCGGTAGACTTGATTACTAAACAGAAATTTACTGCGATTACAGTTGATTTACAAAATAGAACAAGTGGTTTATTATGTGTATTCGTATTTATAATCCAAACCGGATTATTCAAAATCATAAATTATATTTTTTTCAAATGCCAAATAGGATACAAATTCTTGAACACTGAAATTTCAGTACTCAAATCAACTCAAATTGTAAATTTTTAATATATATCTGAATAAAAATAATAGCTATATCAAAATTCAGCTGTAAGGAAGTCGAACTTATTTTAACTTCAAAATCAAAATACACAGGTAAAGAACTCATTTAATGAAACTTCATTTTACACGCTTTTAAATTATTTGCACTCATAATAAAAAAAACGTACTGCTACCGTTACGGAAATTTTCGCAAGAATAAGGCCGTGTCTACGTGTACCGAAATTTCAGTACAAATGGCCGGATTTTTGTGCACACAATGCCCATATTTGTACAGAAATTTCGGTACACGTGGACGCTTTTTCAAATAACCCCCTTTCCCAGTTCATTCATGGCTAACGTTACGGAAAATTCCGTAATACTAGACTAGTGCTATATACTTCACCGGTTATTTTTACGAAAAATTCCATAATACTAGTCAGTGCCTAAAAAGAAGTTATTTCAAAATTCAATTAATAGTAGCAAAAGCTAAGAAATTGAACTGAAATTACATTTTATTAGGTTAGGATAAGACAGAGAAAAATCATGCTTATTCCGAAATCAATGTTAACTGTAGCAAAAAGATAAATGTTATATATAATTTATTTTAGAGTTTATCAAAATACCTTATATAAGTAGAAAATAATATAATTTTTTTCGTACATGTGTATATAATATATATATATCTTTAAAATTATATTAAAATTGCAGTTAATTCCAGTTGAAGACTAAAGTGTCTGAAAACTTCAACATGTCAAACACATTCCTATATTTTTCGTATGGCAGCAATTTGTTTTCGAAAAGGATTCATATAAACAATCCAACAGCAGTCAAGAAAACTACTGCTCAACTAAAGGTAACTCTTCCACGAATTTTAATTTTGTCTTCAGCAGGACCCAACCTCAAAATTGGATTGCCTCATTTTACTCCATAAATAATAGAATTACATCTTATTTAAATAACTAGAAAATTTTGTGCGCTACGCCCGCACTAATTACCCTTTCTTTTAAAAAAACACTGTTCATTTTCTAACATTTGGTTATAGATTTTTAGTGGTGTAGTCCTAAAAGAAAAAATAGGCTGGCGGTACTTTTCATAACTATGTTACCATTTTGGGGGGTGGGGCGCTAAAAATTAATGTTGTCAAGAGGGGGAGGGTTTTATAAGTGGAAATAAACTTAAACCCAATAAGAAAATCCAACTATATATTTTTGGGTAAAAGTTATTTTTTTATTTATTGAAAAGGCTACTATTATATTTTTGGTTCGGAATTCATCTCGTTTGGTTAAAAATTCTATTATTTGGTTGAAAATTTAATTATTTTGTTGAAAATGCAACTATTTTGTTAAAAATTCATTTTTTGTTGAAGACTCATCTCTTTGGTTGAAAGTGTAACTATTGTGATGAAAATTCGTTTCATGTTTGGTTGAAAATAAATTTTTTAAACTGAAAATCATACGATTCCATTTTTAGTTAAAAATTTATCTTTTTCAGTTAAAAGTTTAACTTTTTGGTTAAAAACTTATTTTTTTTTAATTGAAGGTTCAACTTTTTGGTTGAAAATTCATGTAATTTGTTGAACATTCATCTTTCTTCGTAGAAATTTAATCTTCTTGGTTGAAAATTGATCCTTTTTGTTTAAAAATGCAATTGTTTGGTTAAAATATAAATTGTTACATGCTT
Source organism: Andricus curvator (assembly GCA_932195095.1). NCBI lineage: Eukaryota > Metazoa > Arthropoda > Insecta > Hymenoptera > Cynipidae > Andricus > Andricus curvator. The sequence goes on from CAKNYM010052567.1 coordinate 254,549, forward strand.
CGTTGAGAATTGATCTTTTTTGGTTGAAAAGTCGATTATTTAAATTAAAGTTGAACTAGTTTGTAAAAAAAATATTTTTTTCATTAAGGATTTATAATTATAGTTAAAGATTCAACTATTCGTTTTTAAATGAACGTTTATGTTAAAAATTCTACTATTTTTAGAAAAATTATCTTTTTGTCTTGAAAATTCAACAATTTGATAGAAAATTAAACTTTTTGGTTGAAAAATCATATTTTTGGGTTGAAAATTCATCTTTTTTTATAGATAATTCATCTTTTTGGCTTTAAAATTAAATAATCTGGTTGAAAATTCATGAATTCTGTTAAAAATTCGTCTTTTTTCGTAGAGCATTAATCATATTGGTCAAAAATTTATTTTTTTGGTTAAAAATTTAACAAATTTGTTGAAAATTAATTGTTTTTTGTTAAAAATAATTTTTTCATCTGAAAATGTAACTATTCCATGTTTATTCAAAACTGTATCCTGTATATTGGATAAGTTGGAAATTTGTCTTTTTTTATGGAACATTAATCTTCTTGGTCGAAAATTCATCTTTTTGGTTGAAAATTCAACAATTTGGTTGAAAATCGTTTTTTTTTTTGGTTCAAAGTTATTTTTTATCAGAGTTGTTATCTGAAAATAACGATTCCATTTTTGGTTCAAACTTTACCCTGTATATTGTATAAGTTAAAAATTTAACTATCTGGTAGAAAATTCCTGTATTTTGTTGAAAAGGCACCTTTTTGGGTAGAGAATTAATCTTGTTTGTTGAAAATTCAACTTTTTGGTAGAAATCTCATATATTCTGTTAAAAAGTCGTCTTTTTGGGTAGAAAATTATTTTTGTTTGTTGAAAGTTCAACTTTTTGGTTGAGAATTCAACTATCTTGTTAAAAAATTCTTCCTTTTAGATTGAAAAATCATCTTTTATGGTGGAAAAATCATCCTTCTTGGTTTTATCTTTCGGTTGAAAAGTAACTTTTTTGTTAAAAATTCAACTGTCTTCGAAAAAATTCGTCTTTTGGCTTTGTGGACAACTCGTTTCTTTTACTAGAAAGTTCATCTATTCGTTTGTTAATGCAACTGTTTTGTTGATAATTATTATTTTTTTAATTTGAAAATTCGTCTTTTTGTGTTGAAAATTCATCTATTTGGATAGAAAATCTTTTTTGTTTGAAAGTTTAACTATTTTGTTGAAGGGGCAATATATTTCGGCTTGAAGTCTTAGGACTTTAAAGTGTTTCGAATTGAATTCAATATGTTATCTGCATTAATTTTATTTAAAAGAGTTTATAAACGTAAAATCCTATTTTTAATTTTACATTATTTACAAACTACGGGTTGGATTTTAGCATCTTAAAAATTTCTTTCTGTTCACTTAAGCCTTCAAAATTGATTACTTTTTAATTAAAAAATGGTCCATAAATTAAAAACTTTCAAAATTGAAGAACTTTTTATTTTAACTTGATTTTAACAACTTACAATTTTTTTATGTTGATTTAAACCTTCAAAACTGAATAATTTTCAATCCAAAAATGGTCCAAATTGGATATTTCAACGTGAAAACTTTCAAAATTGAAGAATTTTGTATTTAAAGTGCTTTAAGTTGTACACTTTTCAAATTGTATTGTATGCTTTTTAAAATTTTTCATTGTTTTTAGAATTACAGACTTGATTTTAACACCTTCTCGAAAAATTGGAAAGGCGCAAGTGCAACTATAGTTCCCACAGAAGGTATCAATGTTTGGGGTGTCGTTTGGGAAATAGATAACAGCAATCTACCTTGTTTGGATAAACAAGAAGGTGTTGCAGATAATATCTATTTTCCTCTGACTGTGAGTGTCAAAACTCCCGAGGGTCAACTTGTGGATTGTCGATCTTATCAACAGTGCAATAATCCCGAGGAACATGTGAATCTAAAATTATTGCCTAAAGAAAGACAACCGTCTCCACAATATCTGTACGTATTATCTTAAAAATTTTACATAGTAATTATATTTCAATTTCATTTCAAACAAATATACATTTGCAGAAACGTTATTCTGAAAGGAGCACGAGAAAACAATTTGCCTACAGACTATATTCAGTTTCTGGAGAGTATACCTCATAATGGATATAACGGAGAAATTGATAGAAGGTGAGATTTAAATGATCTAATTATTCAAATAACAGGATTTAACAGACTTCACACTCCTACCCCTATTCCCCTCATTTCCCCTTTCTTTGAAAAAATTCCTCTTTCTCCCTGTCTTCAAGAAACTTCCCCTTTGTCTCGTTTTTTCTTCTTAAATGCAAACTGAAATAGAACTCAGTAAGAAAATCAAACTATTTTTCGTTAAAAGTTAATTCGTTTTAATTGAAAAGATTACTATTATATTCTTGGTTGAAAATTGAATTATTTTGTTAAAAAAGCAACTATTTTTTAAAAATGCATCTTTTTGGTCGAAAATTCAACTGCTTGATTGAAAGTTGAATTACCTTATTAAAAAATTCATTTTATTGGATGAAGATTCAACTATTTGTTGACAATTCATTTTTTTGGCTAAAAATTGATCGTTTTTGGTTGAATATTATTTTTTTTTTAAATTAAGCTACTTCGTTGAATTACTTTGTTAAAAAATAATTTGATCGGTTAAATATTGAACTATTTTGTTGAAAATTTAACTATTTGGTTGAAAATTAACTTTTTTTGTTGAAAATTCATATTTTCGGGTTGAGCATTTAAGTGTTTTGTAATAAATTCGCCTTTTCCGGTTAAAAATTTAACGGTGTGCTTGCAAATTCAACTCTTTTGTTGAAAATTCTTCTGTTTGGTTTGCAAATTCATCTTTTGGTGGAAATTTAATCTTTTTTGGTTGAAAGTGGAACTGTTAGATTTCGAATTTATCTGTTTTTGTTGAGGATTCAGCTTTTTTGTTGAAAATTCTTTTTTTTTTAATTAAACTGTTTTTTATTTAAAATTCAAATCTTTTTTGGTTGAAATATCAACTATTAAATGTTTCGTTGTGAATTCTTCTTTTTTAGTAGAAAATGCAGATGTTTTATTGAACATTCGTCTTTTTGGGTAAACAATTCTAGTTTTTGAATTGAAATTTCTTCTTTTGGTCGAGAAGTCATCTTTTTTGGTTGCAAATTCAAATATTTGTTCGAAAATTGAACTACTTTGTAAAAAATTCAATTCTTCGGTTGAAGATTCATCTCTCTGTTGAAAATTTTTCTTTTTGATTTGAAAATAGATCTTTTTTATATAAAAATGCAACTGTTAAGTTGAAAATTAGTCTCTTTTGGTTGAGGATTCAACTGTTTTGTTAAAAATTCATTTTTTTAGTTGAAGATCCTTCTCTTTGGTTGAAAATTGGTTTTGCTTTTTCGTTGAAAACTCAGCTACTTGTTTGAAAATTGAACTGCTTTGTAAAAAAAGCTCATTTTTTTCGGTTGAAGATCCATCTCTTAGTTAAAAATTTGTCTTTTTGGTTTGAAAATCCATCGTTTTAATTCAAAAATACAACTGTTACGTTAAAATCAGTACGTGGAGCGGGCGGCAAGCGCTCTCACTTGCGGCGGATTCAACTGTTTTGTGAAAAAATCATTTTTTTGGTTGAAGATTCATCTCTTCGGTCAAGAATTGATTTTTTCAACTGATAATTTAACTATTCCATTTTTGGTTGAAAAATAATCTGTTTTTATTGAGGATTCAACTTCGAATTTTGTTAAAAAATCGTCTTTTGATTTAAAATTAATACATTTATCGTTGAGGATTCATCTTTTTTGGTTGAAAATTCAACTACTTGTTTACAAGTTGAACTACTTTGTAAAAAATTCGTTTCTTTTTTGTGGTTGAAAATCTAACTGTTCTAATGTTCTGGCTGAAAAATCCACTGTTTTGTAGAAACTTCGCTTTTCTGGCTTGGAAATTTCACAATTCGATTGAAATTTTTGTTCTTTCTTGACTAAAAAATCATTCTTAGTTGAAAATTGGTCTTTGGGTTTATACATTCTTTTTTTTTTTTATTTAAAAATGCAACTTTTAGGTTGACAATTAATCTATTTTGGTTGAAGATTCAACTGATTTTTTAAAAATTTATTTTTTGGTTGAAGATTCGTCTATTTGATTGAAAATTCTTTTTTTTTTACTGAAAATTAATGTTCCTAACTAATAATTTAACTATTTCATTTTTGGTTAAAAATTGATATTTTTATTTGAAAATTTAACTATTTGATTAAAAAATCATGTATTTGGTTCAAAATTTGTCTTGTTGGGGTTGAAAATTCATATTTTGTTGTTGAAAAATTAACTGTTTGGTTCAAAATTAATCTGCTTTGGTTGACTGTTAAACTGTGTCGTTAAAAAGTCAACTATTTGGCGGAGAATAACCTTTTTATCGAAAATTCATATTTTCGAGTTAAAAATTCAACTGTTTTGTAGAAAATTCGGCTTTTTGGCTTGGAATTTCAACAGTTTGGTAGAAAATCTAACTATTTGGTTGAAAGTTAACTTTTTTGTTGAAAATTTATATTTTCAAGTAGAAAATTCAACTGTATTTTCGAAAAGTCGTCTTATAGGTTTGAAAATTTAACAATTTGGTTGAAATTTTTTTTTTCTCACAGAAAAAGCTTTCTTAATTGAAAATGTATATCTTTTGTTGTAAATTCGTCTTTTTTTGCTTGGAACCTCAACTAATTGGCGGTATAATGCAACTGTTTGGTTGAAAATAATTTTTTTTAGTTAAAAATAAGTTTTTTTTGGTTGAAAATCCATATTTCTTGATTGAAAATTAACTTTTCTGTTGAAAATTCATCTTTTTGGTTTCAAGACAAATTTTTTATAAAAACTTCTACTTTTAAGCTTGAAAACTTTCATCTTTTTGTATTGAAAATTTAACTATTCTTCTGAAAATTTCGACTTCAAATCTTAGGAATATGGTACCTACATTAATTTTATTAAAGAGAATTTATTCCCCCATTTTCCAAAAATTACCCTATTTCTTCCGTTTTCAAAATTTTGCACTGTGAAGTCTGGATTAAGGATAATAAATATGCTGTATTTTCGTAACATTTTTACAAAAGGCCTTTCTGCTTTTATATATCTATAACTTTATAAGTGAATGAGCAGAAAAATACATTCAATTCGTAAATGATAAATTTATGACAAAGAACATCTAAATTTTAAGAAAGGGTACATTTAACAAAGAACAGAACTTCAATAAGAAATGAAATAAAATTATAAATGTGTAGAAAATTAATTAAAAAAAATGAATCTTAACTTTGAAGATGAATTACGTTTAAAAAATATTTACACAGCTATTTAATCATAATCATATGATTAATTAGATCATACTGCACTTTCTTGTGAAATTTCCTGATTATCTTTCTGTGTAATAATTCGCATATATCCATCGCAGCCTCGCTCCGCATGGAGTTTGACGTCAACAACCTTCCAGCCTTTCAAGAAACTTCCAACTTTCGGATCCTTCATCGCAAATTCGAGGGCTTGTTCATCGGACATGCTTTCCAATTCTTGTCGAGGAACTCCCAAGAACTTGAGATCAGTGTTATTCACCTAGTAAGACAAAGGTAATGACTGATAAACTTACTGAATAAATGACTGAATAAATAATTTACTACAGAACTTTATAGAATTTTAAATATATTTTGTATTAATCTTGAATTTAAATATGTGATAATGAAAACAATAAAGTTACTTACATAAACACGTAATCGCATTTTGTAATTCATGTCAATCTCAGGCCAGCTTTGTTCCAACACATCCTTGTCCCATTGTATATTTTTATCGTTTGAGACTCGATGTGGAGCAGAGCAGAATCCTGCCCATAATTCTGAGGCGAAATGTGGAGCTAGTGGTGCCAACATAGTTATTTGAGCAGCTAATGCTCTTTCGAATTCTGGACTTCTTCCCACACATAATTTGGACGATTTGCGCAAGCTAAAGAATAAAGTTATTACATCATAATAGGAGATTTTAGATTTGCAATTTCAGGTATCAGAGCGGTTCAGTAGTTCAATTTCAAGGTGACTACTTAAATCCTGGAAAAAAATGTCCTGACAATTCCAGGGTTTTCTACGTATAATTTTTCGTAGTACGGAGCTATCAAAATATTTCGCTTTTTTTAAACAATCGACTCGGATTATGTACAAATTTTCGCGAGTTTATTGTAAATAATTTTTTTTTGCAGTTTCTAGGGATTCAATCAATGTGTTTAATTTAGAAAGCTATAACAAACTATATTACAAGATACGAAAGTGCCCTCCAACAATAGTTAAACAAAATTTTTTTTAGATAGTTTTGAAAAATCTGTTGAACACTTCAGGACTTTCTACTGATACAAATACATCAGCAAAAATTCAAGAAGATTAAAGATCTAGAAAGAAATAATTTGATAAAAATAAAAATTACTATTTGAAGAACCTACTTGTGCTTTCGTTTCCTTAAACTTCTAAATTCGCTTCTAATGTATTTTTATCAGTTGAAAGCTCGCAGACGTTCAAAAAAATTGTAGCTGACAGCTAAAAAACTCAAATATTCGGTTGAAAATTAACTTCTTTCGTGAAAATTTAACTGTTTTTTAGAAAATTCGTCTTTTTGGCTTAAAAAATCAACAATTTGGTTAACATTTTTTTCTTTCTTGACTGACAAATCTTTTTTGGTTGAAATATCAACTACTACATTTTCCGTTGAGAATTCATCTTTATTGGTTGAAAATTCAACTACTTGGTTGAAGTTGAACTCCTTTGTAAAAAATTCATTTTTTTGTTGTTGTAAATTCATAATTTTAGTTGAAAATTCTTATTTTTTTGGTAGAAAATTAATCTTCCTGGTTGAAAATGCTATATTGAAATTTTTTCTTTGTTGGTAGAAAATTGGTCTTTTTGGATTGAAAATTCAATAATTTGATTAAAATTTGTTTCTTTCTTGACTGAAATATCTTTTTTAGTTGAAAAATCAACTATTCCATTTTTCTTTATGAATTAATCTTTTTTGGTTGAAAATTCAACTACTTGGTTAATGCTGAATTCTTTTTTCAAAAATGCATTTTTTTGTTGCTGTAAATTAGGGCGTATCGAAAAAAAAAAGTTGTTCGCGCGAAGTTCTAATAGCAATGAAAACTTTCTTTTGGGAGTCAAAAACACTCCCCTAAAGTTTCATAAAAAAAATCCGTCTATCTCCGCATCGTAGACATAGCCCGTATAGCGATAATTCCATTAAAATATTTTTTACCCTCCCTAATTGTCTTTGAAGTTTCAAAAAATCGAAAAAAGTCGACTTTTTCGCTATTTTCATAGATTCATGGTAAATTTCTCGACTATTTGACAATATAATGTGTGATATACGTTAATGAGAATGTATTTTCAATATGGTGCAACAATAATATATAAGAAATGTTGACATTAAAATAATTTTTATTGACTTTGAATTACAAAAAAATATTTAAAAGTGATTATATTGCTCTTTATTTGTCAATAAAATTAATTTTCGGTATATAAATTATCAGAAAAAATAGTTCGAAGGCAGTGAATTTGTACCTACATAGCAAACAATGATTCAAATATTTTTTACCCTACCTAAGTGACCTTGAAATTTCAAAATATCGAAAAAAATCGACTTTTTCGCTATTTTCTTAGAGTTACGGCAATTTTTTCGACTATTTGACCACGAAATGTCTGATATACGTTAAAAAGAATGTATTTTCAATATGTTACACCAATAATATATGCAGAATGTCGATATTAAAATCATTTTTATTGATTTTGGATTACAAGAAAATATCTGAAAGTGATATATTGCTCTTTATTTCACAACAAAATTAATTTTCGGTGTCTAAATAAGGTAAAAATGTTTTCAAATGTATATAATATTGTTGCAACATACTGCAAATACATTCTGATTAACGTATATCACACATTATATGGTCAAATAGTCGAGAAATTTACCATGAATCTAAGAAAATAGCGAAAAAGTCTACTTTTTTCGATTTTTGGAAACTTTAAAGTCAATTAGGGAGGGTAACAAATATTTTAATGGAATTATCGCTATAGAGGTATAAATTGACTTGCTTTGAACTATTTTTATTGATATTTTAAATCTTAAAAAAAAATTTTTGCTGTTCAAATTTGAAGAAGTGGTTCGTTTTTTGTGATTTTTAGCTATATCTACGATGCGGAGACAGAAGGATTTTTTTTTTATGAAACTTTAGGGGAGTGTTTTTGACTCCCAAAAGAAAGTTTTCATTGCTATTAGAACTTCGCGCAAACAACTTTATTTATCTAATCTTCTTGCTTGAAAATTCGTCTTTTTTTTGTATAACATTTAACTATTTGGTTGAGACTGAACTTTTTTGTTGAAAATTAACCCATTTTGTAGAAAACTCGTCTTTTTGGCCTGAAAATTTAACAAATTTTATGAAATTGTTCTTCTTTCTTAGCTGAAAAATCTTTTTTTGTTGGAAAATCAACTATTTTGTTGAAACTTCGACTTTTTTATTAATTCAACTGTTTTGTATACAGATAATATTTTTCGCTTTAAAATTCAAATATTTGGTTATAATTTTGTTCCTGACTGTAGAATCTATTTTTGGTTGAAAAATCAACTATTTTGTTGTACATTCGATTTGTTTGGATTAATTAGATTGGCTTGAAAATGGATATTTTTGGTTAATAATTCAATATTTTACTTAAATTATTATGGATTTGAAGCGTTTAAATTTGAATTTAATATTAGTACCTCCATTAAATTTATTTAAAAGAATTGATTTCCCTATTTTGGTGAAAAATATGATTTCCCCTGTTTTTAGAGCAATTTAAAAAAAAATGTTTGATAAAATAATTTTTTCAAATAATGGTTGATATATGTTTAATAAAATAACTTCTAAAACATAATTGATTTATCTTTCGGGTTTAGTTTCTTGATTGAATCATTAGCGATTTCTTTGTTGTCGGCAATGTCCGTCAAATCTACAAAATTAGCAAATAAATCAATAAGAAAATATTAAAAATTGATATCAAAAAAATACTTTTTCAAAGCATCTCATTTGCTAATGGCTTGAATGTCTGTTTATAATTCTTAAAAACTGAATACAAACCTTTAAAAAAATGGGGAAACAGGGAAAAATCGGGTCTAAATTCTCGATTTTAGGTGATTTGAGGAATTTTTCAAATTTAAGGGGTAAAGATTGAGATACTGAATTAGAATTTAAAGACAAACCTATTTGTAAGTCCTTGCATTTTCGACATAGCAACACTGAGTTGTTGGGACCCAACAATGTTGAAAGTAACACCCTTGATGTAATAATTTCTACTATCAAACAGGTAGTCATCTTCTTCGTTGAATTTTTTCCCCTCTGGTTTCGTTTTTATTTCTTCTTCAGTTAATAAATTCCGTACTGTTATAAAATCTTTTACTAAAAGCCACAACCTGTGTTGCCAGTTTAGAATGCCAGGAAATGCTGCAAAAAGGTATTTCTTAAATGAAAATTAAATACGCTGAATTTTGTCAGAGACTTAAAGCACTGTAAAATTAATACTTACTTTCTTTGGACCAATTTCTGTGAGACGTTGGTGCAACATCACCAAGTATTAATAATTTTATAGTATCCGCACTATATTCCGAGATCATTTGGGAAGGGTCAACACCATTATATTTAGACTTGGACATTTTCTCGAACTTAGTCGTGACCGGCAGTTTTGTTTCCTTCTCGACGTAATCTTTACCATTCTTTTCAACCTCCTCTGGTTTTAAATATTTTCCGGATTCCTTACATCTAAAAGACATTCCTTTTACCATCCCTTGGACTAAAAGCTGCTTGAATGGCTCTCGGGTTGGAACTAGACCCTCAGAATGAAGAAAGTGACTCACGAAACGAGCGTAATATAAATGCAGTGCCGCTAAAACAGATTTCACACAAAAAAATCATTTTTGAAAAGATACTTTGGGATCGTCTACATACAGGGTGTCTAGTGATCAGGCAATTTGAAATTTCAGGTTTGATTCCCAATTTCAAGATGACTTTTTGTAATTTTTCCCAAATCAACGTAACCAATAGGAAATTTAAAATAATATAAATATAAAAAATGTATGTCGTGAAGAAAACAATTATTCATTTATCACAGGCTCAAGTGCAAGGGCGGATTCAGAAAATTTTTTGCAAGGTGCGATTATTATGAATTTTCTTCAACTAATGTTTGTGAAAGGGGGCGGGGGCTCCCCTAACGACTTCCAAGAACTTAGTTATTAATCAATGACTTCAAATTTAATAATCAAATTATTATAAAAATTCCCTTTGCCTAAGAATTTAGGCAAATCTTTGAACTTTAAAATACACCTCACGAATTATTTTTCAATTATAGTGTCCAAATTCATTAAAAAACTAAAAGCACATGCTACCTTATATGGGGTATATTTTTCGTTAAAAATTCATCTCTTTAGGTTGAAAATTAAACTCCATGGTTGAAAGTTGAACTACTTTATTAAAAATTCATTTTTTTGGTTGAAGATTCATAATTTTACTTGAAAATTCAACTATTTGGTTGAATATTGACTTTTTGTTGAAAATTCATATTTTCGGGTTAAAAATTAAACTATTTGGTAGAAAATTCAATTTTTAGTTGAAAATTCGTTTTTCTAAATTGAAAATTATTTCTCTTTCAATGAAAATTTAGCTATTCCATTTTTGGATGAAAAGTGATATTTTTTAGACTAAAAATTCAACTCTTGGGTTGAAAATTCATTTTTTTAAGAAGAAAATTGATCTTTTTGGTTCAAATTCAACTATTTAGTTAAAAATTTATGCATTTCGTTGAAAATTTTTTTTTTTTGTAGGAAATAAATTTTTTTCCTTAAGAATGCAATTGTTTGGTTGAAAATTAATCTGTTTTAGTTGAGTATTCAAGTACTTTGTTGGAAATTCGTCTTTTTTTGGTGAATTTAATTAGTTTTAAAAATTAAAATATATTTTGTTGAAAATTTGGTAGAAAATTCAACTAGGTGGTAGAAAATTCAAGTGTTTTGTAGAAGATTCGTTTTTTTTTTTAATTGAACATTAATTCTATTCAATGAAAATACAACTACTTGGTTGAAAATGTATGTAGCTTGTTGAAAATTTGACTTTTCGGTAGAAAATTAATCTTCTTTGTTGAAAATTCAACTACTGGTTTAAAAATTTATGTATTTTGTAGAAAATTTCTTTTTTTTTGGTTACAAACTAATTTTTTAACAATATTTTTAACAAAATTGACGAAAAATGGATATTAGTAAAATGGGAGTGAATAGAATTCAAGGCAAATTCAACAGAATTTAAGTGAATTGAAAAAAAACCTTAAAAAACAATGAATCAACTCAAATTCAAGTGAATTCCAAAGAATTTAAAAGAATTTAGGATAAATTGTCAAGAATTCAGGGTGAATTCAAAATCAATTGAAATGAATTTCAAAAAATAAAGAATATTTAATTGATTTCAGTAAAACTGGACAGAATTTAGAAGAATTAAAGAGAATTTAAAAGCATTTAATGAAAATAATGCGAATCCAAAATGAATTAAACATAATTTAAGGCGAAAAAAAAAATAATTCAAGTGCATGCAGCAAAATTCTTAAAATCCATTGAATTCGAATAAATGAGAGTGAATAAAAATCTGATGAAATTCACAAAAATTCAAGGTGAACTTAAAAGTCTTCAGGGTGGATTTAAAAAAATAAATCTAAAAAAGATCCATTAAATGCAGTGGATTTCAAAGGAATTCCACAGTGACTTTATCTTTAAAAAATGATAAAAGCTTACATTATTTTCAAGTTAATTATAGCTAAATATACATTTTAAAGTACTATAGGAACCTTTAAACTAAAGAAATGTGTATTTTTTGCGTATTTTCGAAATTCAAGTTTTTTCTGTCATCCGGTATAAATATTCTAACTTTATTCATTATGGAGAATATATATTTTTTTATTTTAGAAGAAATTCTGTGCATATTATTCCAGAAAAAAATGTTTAGGGGCCATTTCAGACCATTAATTGTAATGAAAACACAAATTTTCGCATTCCAAGCCCGATAATAAGTCAAAAATTTTTTTTGGTTTATAAAATGTAAGGCTTATTCGTCAATAAATAGCAAATTCTTTCTAGGGATGATAGCATTTTTTTGCCTTAAATTTGTATTTTTTTTTTCAATTGAAAAATAAGAAAACTTATTTTCAGACCTAAAACGGCTTAGCAAAACCTCTAAACAATTTTTTTTAATAAAAGAAAATTCACGGCAGTACTTTTTTACCAAAAGGGGGAATTTTATGGGGTACCGTTTGCAAGATTTAAGAATTGAAACTTTTAATAGACACCCTAAAATACTTTTTGTTACTTTGTGTAATACTAAGCTTAAATTACCGTGTTCTTTTCCACCGACGTAAAGATCTACCGGTAAATTCTCCTTCGCCTTTTCTCGAGAGAACATTTCCTTCTGATTTTTCGGATCTATGAATCTCATAAAATACCAGGAACTGTCCACGAAAGTATCCATCGTATCTGCTTCTCTCACGGCCTCTTTTCCACAATCAGGACAGGAAGTTTTCAGCCACTCAGTCGCTTCTAGCAATGAAGCTTTCGTATCCTTTGATGAGCGATTCAATTTAGGTAAAACAACCGGAAGCTCTTCTCTGGGAACAGGACGAGGACCACAAGAATCGCAATGAATGATTGGAATAGGCGTTCCCCAATATCGTTGCCTAGAAATTAGCCAGTCCTTTATTTTCGAGCCTACAGGATATCCTCCGATGTTTAACTTTCTACCTTCGTTCATTATATGTGATCTTTTAGATTCCCTTTCCTCGTTCGAAAGAACTTTCCCAGGCTCATATTCAATTCCAACAATCTTACAAAATTCTGCGTCTTGTTCTGAGCTTGAAGGAATTCCTAAGTGATCCTCTCTAAACGAGGAAAATTCTATCAAATTCGTAACAAATACTGGTAGTTCTTCATTTGTGAAAGGATTCAGAACTTTAGCGTTCAAAATTTTGAAACCATCAATGGAATCGAATCCTGCTTGTTTACATAGAAGATTGTTATTGGAAATCGCGAGGAATTTCGCATCTTCAATGTACTCAGGTTTGTCAGTCCAGAGAGTCAAGATTTTTGGATATTCTTTAACATCCGAGATCAATTTGAAATTTATATTTGTACCGTTGCATTCCCCAATCCAGTGTTCTTGAATTTTGATAATGTCTCTCCATTCTTTTAAGATGGGATCGTTTAATCCATCTAATAATTGCCTGAAAATAAATAAATATTTGCAAAACTTCCATCTGCAGAGCTGCCACAGATTAATGTACTTGAAAAAAGTTGAAAAAGTGACTAATTTGAGATAAAAAGTGTCTAAAAGTAACTATTGTTCATACAAAAAGAGGCCTGTAAAAATTATAAATTTAAATAATTTAAATTTTAATATCGCAGACTTCACAGCCTAAAATACTCTCAACACATGGTGAATAGGGTGACTTTTCAGGAAAATATGTGAATAGGGGAATAAATTCTTTTAAGTAAAATTAACGTAGGTACCTTATTGAATTCAATATGAAAAGCTCTGAATTCCTCAACTTTCAAGTAAAAGTATTGGAATTTCAACAAAATAGGTGACTTTTTAACCAAAAACATGAATTTTCCATCAAGAAGATCGATTATCTATTAACAAGCATGAATTTTCGATAAAATACATGAATTCTCAACCAAATAATGGAATTTTCTACAAAAAAACATTTTGTAACCAAAAATGGAAAAGTTAACTATTCTTTTTAAAAGAGAAAAAAATTATTTTTAATAAAATAGTTACATTTTAAAACGAAGAGATGAATTTTCAACTTAAATTATGAATTCACGACGAAAACGATGAATTTTTTAATAAAATAGATGAATTTTCGACAAAAAACATTCACTTTCAACCAAGAAGATAAATTTTCTACCAAAAAATACGAATCTTCGACAAAATACATACATTTTAACCATAAAGATGAATTTTCAACCAAGAAGATTAATTTTCAACGAAAAATACGGATTTTCAACTAAAATGATGAATCTTCAACCAAAAAATTAATTTTTAACAAAATAGTTGAATCCTTAACCAAAAAAGCTGAATTTTCAACAAAATAGATAAATTTTCGTCAGGAAACATTCGATATCAACCAAGAAGTTAAATTTTCTACCAAAAAATATGAATCTTTAACAAACTACGTGAATTTTTCATCAAATAGTTGAATTCTTCACCGAAAAAGACGAATTTTCAACAAAATACTTCAATTTTCGAACAAAGAGATAAAGTTTCTACCAAAAGAAATAAATTTTCATAAAAAGAGTTGAGTTTCTAAGCTTCAAAGCCGAAGGTTTTCGAAAAAATTGGACTTTTAATCCCGAAAAGATAAGATTTTCAACAAAAAAGATCATTTTCAACCAATACATCTGAATTTTCAACCAAGTAGTTGCCTGTTAACCATAAAAGATGAATATTTTATTAATTGATGTTATGGTTTTTGACCAGCGAAATATAGTAAATAATATGATGTTAATGTTTTTTGTCTACATGGTCTAAAATCAATATTTTTTGAATATTGATTATTAATTTTATAAGTTGTGAAAAAAATCTCTCTAGCTCCGCTAGGATTCGAACTCCATCTGAAAGACCTGGAGTTCGAATCCCAGCGGAGCTACAGAGATTTTTTTAACTTCTAAAAATAATAATAAATAAATATAAAAAAATATTGATTTTAGACCATGTAGACAAAAAACATTAACATCATATTATAAAAGATGAATTTTCTATACAAAGCGATGATGTTAATTTTAAAACAAGAAATATGAATTATCAACGAAATAGCTGAATTTTCAACGAAAAAAGATTAGTTGTGAAAAAATGATTTACTTATATATTTTTATTTAATTAATATTTTACTTAATAAAAAAAGTTATTAAAGAATTAGTTATAACCAAACAGTTGCTATCAGAACCAAATAATTGCACTTTAAAGCAAAAAAGACGAACTTGCAACAAAAAAGTTACTTTTGAACCAAGAAAGATGACGTTTCAGCAAAATAGTTCAATTTTCAACCAAGGAGATGAATTCCCA
>CAKNYM010052567.1:270063-320229 GCA_932195095.1 Andricus curvator
GAACCAATAACTCTTTTTTTTTTTTTTAATATATATATATATATATATATATATATATATATATTCATTTCGTCTATTTGGAACATAGTTCTTGAAATATAAATGTAATAGTCGAATTTTTTCACAGAAATTATTTTAGTAAACAAAGATCAAAACGCATTCTGAAATAAAAGTCAGATTTTCAGTCAGAATAAATTGTTTGAATTATTATTATATTTTATTGTTTCAATCGTTAGAAATAGTATTGAGAACATAGAAACAATGAAATATTGTGAAAAAACACACCCGAGATGAAAAATAAAGTAAATAAGCAAAGTTTTGATGAGAATGTGCCCGCTTATCGGGCCGATTTTTTCACTGTTAATGTCATTTTTTACGAATAAAACCAAAACTACACATCCTATCAAAAAGTGACCCATGAGAAATATGTAGCTCTTTTTTGAATGCACAATTTTAGTCCAGTCATGATTTGTCGTATCTTGCATAGTTTGACCGTGAAATTGATTTTTTTGATTTTTCATTATTTCTTGTGCAATAAAAATATGAATTTTCGATTTTTCAAGAAAATTCAAAAAGTTGTTATGATAATCTTGTAGGACGTGCGAAAAGAAACACTTTTCCTATCTTGACTTTTTTTCGTATCGTGCGTTGTTTGGCCGAAAATGTTACTTTTCGCTTTTTTGGGGGGATTTTGAAAATACTGTAACTCGGACAATTTTCTTTTCATCAAAAAAAGTCGTGAGGATAAATTGTTTAGATTTTCGAGTACTATAAGGGCCCGCACATATAATTTTGAAATTTGGAAAAAAGTGGTCTAAAAATTTTTGAAAATGCTCTAACTTTTTGAATTTTCATCCAAAATGGCTGGTTAACAAACTCGATTCCTCTTTTTGCCCCCTGAAACTGTGTGCCAAAGCACAATCTAATCCGATTAGTCTTTCAAAAGTTATCCGATATACAGACGACGACGACGACGACGACAGACAGACAGACACCGACGTAAAAACCATTTTTTCTGACTCAGGGGGCCTCAAAACGTCGACATTTGATGGAATCCGCGAAAGTCATTTTTCACATAAAACCAATACTTTCTCATTATGATGAGAATATAAAAATGTATTTTTAACAAAATAATTGAATCCTCAACCAAACAAGATTATTAATTTTCAATGAAACAATTGCATTTTTGATAGAAAAAATTACATTTTTACCACAAGAGGTCAATTCTCAACAAAAAAGTTAAATTTTCAACTGAAGAGAATTTTTAACCAAGAAAGATGAACTTTCAACAAAAAATGATTAAATTTCAACCAGAAATAGAAAATTTAAATTTTCAGTAAAAAAAATTAATTTTCAACAAAATAATCAAATTAATGAATTTTACAAACAAAAAGACAAATTTTCAACAAATAAAGAATTTTCTGTCACGAAAGAAAGAAAAAACTTAATCCAAATTGTTGAACTTTCAAGACAAATTTTCTGTAAAAACAATTTTCAACCAAAAAGATTCATTTTTAATGAATAATGTAACAGTAGTTATTTCAACCAAAAAAGTGGAATTTTCAACAAAATAGTTGAATTTTCGACCATAGAATATGACTTTTCAACAAAATAGTTGAATTTTCAAATAAAAGAATTAAATTTTTAACCAAATAATCAATTCTTTGACCAAAAAAGATGATTTATGAACCAAAAAAACAAGAAAGAGGGGAGTTTCTTGAATATATAAATATTGAAATCTTTTGAAATCTCTTGAAATCTTTCCAAATTTTTAAGTCTCTCGAAATGTCTTGAAATCACTTGAAATATCTTTAGATATCTTGGAATATTCTGAAATCTCTTAAAATCATTGAAATCTCTTGCGATCATTAAAATATTTTGGATCTTCTTGGTTAAAATTTCAACTTTTTGGTTTAAAATTTAACTATTTGTTGGAAACTTCACGTATTTCGTTGAAGATTTCTCTCTGTCGGAAAAATTAATCATCTTGGTTTAAAATTCAACTATTTGATGGATTGTCAATATTTAAATCTATACATAGATTTCATACATAAATTAATTAAATTTTCTTTTTTTTTAGATTAAATCTAAAATGAGATGGATTAAAGTGAATAAAATGGTCTCTTTCTTTAAAAAAGTGACTACAGTGACTTTTTCTTAAAAAAGTTACTAAAAAGTAACTTGAATGAAAAAGCCCTGGCCATCTGACATCTGTACAAATAACTAAAGATCTGTAATAAATTTTAAACATACTTTGCAAATGCAGTTGTTTTGACAAACCACTGTCTCAGTAGTTTTTTCTCGATTTTGGCCCCGGATCTCCAAGAACGATTGTGCTCATCAACTTGCTCATCAGCTAAAACAGTTTGATCCACTGGATCCCAGTTGACATAAGATTCGCTCTGATAAACAAGTTGCTTCTCAAACAATTTAATAAAGAGATCTTGCGTCCATTTGTAGTATTCTGGATCGCAAGTAGCGAATTCTCTATCCCAGTCGAACAAATAACCGAGCTTGTTTAATTGTTCTCGCATTGATTGGATATTTTGAATTGTCCACTCTGCTGGATCAATTTGCCTTTCCAAGGCTGCATTCTCTGCAGGTAAACCGAAAGCATCCCAGCCCATTGGATGGATTACGCGTTTTCCTGTGAAATCATTCAATTTAAAATTATTTAATGGTTATATTGGATATTAGATATTTGGAATTTGACGAGGGCTTGGCCACTCGACTTTTAAGTGTGCAGGAAATTTTAAGATTTCAAAATATTTCAGAGATTTTTAAGCAGGGTGGCCGAAAAACTTCATTTCAAGATTCCAAAATTCTAATCTTGTAACATTTTTAATATAGAATCTTTTATAAATGGAATAAAACCTAATAAATATTAATTTCTAACCGAAAAAGTGACTAATGTGAATTAACAATGTAATTAATGTTCTTTTGAATTCAAAAGAATCCGATGAAACTTATAAGAATTCCATGTGAATTTGAACGAATTCAAGATGCATTCCTAAGACTTCAAAACAATTCAAGTCAAATTCAGAAGAATTCAAATGAATTGGAGAAAATAAAAAAATTACATTAATTTCAGTAAAATTGGAACAAATTTAAATTTAAATTCAGAAGAATTCCAGGGATCACAGCGCAAAAGGAGCTCAAAAAAGGGGAAATAGGATACTTTTCTCACGAAAAAGGGGAAAGATTAAACATTTATTTTTATATGTCAAAAAGAACAAAAAAACTTTTTATAAAATATGTTATATTTTTAAATAATTTTCAATGATTTTTCAATGATTTCTGACATTAAAGAATTTATTTTTAGAAATTCGATATACTCAGGTCATTGGAAATCCATTCACAGTGATATAAAAAAGTCCGAGGAAAAAATAAAATTAATTAAATACACCATTTTTATATGTTTAACATCTTTCTCACAAATATTTCTTTCCAAGATTTGTCATTTCTTCCTTACTATAATTAATACTTTCAATGTAAATTTAAAACTACACTCTTCAGTAGAGCGAAGTAAAAAGGATAAAATTAATCGAATCGTTTGAGCTGAGGGATAACAATTTGTGGTCCGACATCCAAAACAAGTTAAGAAAAAATTTTTGAAATCGGTTAATGTCTTCTGTTCTCTTTTTTAAATTTACTATTTAAAATTTTTAAATAAAAAAAAATTTGCCTTATTTAAAATTTTTTGAAAATGTACAAAAACATGTTTTTTGGATTGATTCGAACCTGAAACTTCTTCAGCTTGAAACTAAGAAACATGTTATTATTTTGTGTTCATGGGAAACCTTTTTTTTCGTGGTGTATATAACGTTCCAAAATTGCAAAAAAATATGAAATCCCAAAGGTTCTAAACCACGATAGAAGTTTTTTTCCGAAAAGAAAAATGATAAAATGTTTCTTTGGTTCAAGCTGAATAAATTTCAGATTCGACATATTCAACTTTCTTTTTAATGTGTGCATATAACTCAATCCAAAAAAACATGTTTTTGCACATTTTCAAAAAATTGTTACTGCGCAAAAAATTTATTTTTAAATTTCGTAATTTTTTATTATTGTTCACTAGTAAAAGCTGTAAATATAACAAATTCGACATAATTTTTAAACCAACAGGAAATATTTTGAATTTGAAATCGTTAAATTTTACTGATTAAAATTTTGTTTCCACTTTTGTCGAATGCCAACCCATACGTTTTTTCCCCCTCAGCTCCTAATCTTCACTGTTCCTAAACTCAAATTAAAAATTGCTCAAGTTAGAATATTTAACATAGCAGTTGATGAATTTGGAATATTCCATTCTTTAATTAGGTATATAAAGTGTTCACCTTGTAATACTTATTTAAAAAGTACTATATATTTTGTAATGTTACTGGTACCTTATTTATTCGTAAATAATGTATTTAAGTGCTATAATTGCTTTAATTATTATTCAGTAATGGGTACACTTACTAATTCCAGAGAATTTTCGCGTAATTCAAATATTGTATTTTCAAATATCGTACATTTAAAGAGAAAAGGGGAAAAAGGGGAAGTTTTTTGAGAATAGGGAAAAAGGGGAATTTCAAGAAAAAAGGGGAAACTAAGAAAAAAAGGGAAGACTGTGCACCCTGGAATTCAAATGAATTGGATAACGCACAGAAATTACATTTATTTCAGTAAAATTGGAACAAATTTAGAGGAATTGAATGAAAATGAGAAAAATTCGATGAAATTCATAAAACATCAAGGTGAATTGAAAAAAAATGATAAAATATGAAAAATGCATTCAATTCAGTAAGTTTCAAATGAGTTTCGGAAAATTCAAAAGAATCTCATGAAATGCCAAAGAATTCAAGGCGAATTAAAAAAACTTCAGTATATTCCAAGACATCTAAAAATATTTCAATCGATTTCCAAATATTTCAATATTTTCAAGAGATTTCAAAAATTTTCGAACGATTGCAAAGACTTCTTTCCAGAGTTTAAAGAGATTTTTTTATATTCCAAGAGATCTAAAAATATTTAAAACGATTTCAAGAGATTTCACGACATTTTGAACGACTTCAAAATATTTTAATGATTACAAGAATTTTCAATGATTTTAGGAGATTTTAGTATATTCCGAAAGATATAAAAATATTGTCAGCGATTTCTGGTGATTTCAAACGATTGCAAAATATTTGAATGATCGCAAGAGATTTCAATGATTTTAAGAGATTTCAGAATATTCCAAGAGATCTAAAGATATTTCAAGTGATTTCAAGACATTTCGAGAGATTTAAAAAATTTGGAAAGGTTTTAAAATTTCTTTCAAGAACTTTCAGAATATTCTAAGAGATTTACTAGTATTTTAAGAGATTTCAAATAGATTTTACTATATTCAAAGAGACCTAAAAATATTGTTAGTGATTTCAGGAGATTTTGAACGATTTCAAACTATTTCAATGATTTCAAGGGATTTTTGAATATTCCCAGATATCTAAAAATATTTCAAGAGTTTTCAAGATATTTCGAATGATTTCAAAATATTTAAATGAGTGCAAGAGATTAATGAATATTCCAAGAGATCTAAAAAACATTTAAAATGATTTGAAGAGATTTCAAGACACTTTGAACGATTTCAAAATATGTTAATATTCCAAGAATTTTCAATGCTTTTAAGAGATTTTAGTATATTCCAAGAGATCTACAAATATTTTCAGAGATTTCTGGAGATTTCGAACGATTAAAAAATACTTCAATAATTTCAAGAGATTTCAGAATATTCTAAGAGTTCTAAAAATATTTCAAGTGACTTCAAGATTTTTCGAACGATTTCAAAATATTTCAAGCATTGCAAGAAATTAAAGAATATTCCAAGAGATATCAAGAGATTTTGGTATATTCCAAGAGATCTAAAAATATTTCAAGTTATTTCGAGAGATTTCAAAAGATTGAAAAAGATTTCAAAGATTTCTTTCAAGAGATTTCAAAAGATTTTAGTATATTCCAAGAGATTTAAAAATATTGCAAGCGATTTCAGGAGATTACGAAGACTTCGAACAATTTCAAAAGATTTCAAAAAATTTTAAGAGATTTTAGAATATTACAAGAGATCTAAAAAGAGTTCAAGCGATTTGAGTAGATTTTATAAGATTTCAAAGATTCCACGAAAGCTTGTGCACTAGATTTCAAGAGTGATCTAACCCTCGGAATTTTGATTTTATGAACCAAGATGTATTTTTTTGAAGTACCTTTCATTCTGTAAAAACGAGCGACAGAATCACTGATGGCATACACTCGAACGTGCCCCATGTGAAGGGAACCAGATGGATATGGAAACATTGAGAGCACATAAAATTTTTCTTTTTCCTTTTCATCCTGATTTTTCTGTAGAGTTCCTACTTTTTCTTTCCAATAATCTTCTATTTTGTGTTTAATATCTGTGTCAATAAGTTTATCCTGAAAATTGGCAAAAACAAAATGATCATTTCTCTTCTTTCAAATACAAATTCTTCTACCAAATTAAATAATCAGGATATTATACCACGTCTCAACACCTTCAACCTCTAATATTCTCAACCCCTAATACAACTTAACATAAGGCGCGTTATTTAAAAAACAGGGTTGCTACAAAATACCAATTTCGAAATCACTTAACTTTCCCTGACTTTTCGATAACCAATGCTTCATTTTCCCTGACCGCTTTTAAATTTTTCTTTCAGGGTAAATTTTCAATAATACGATAAATTTTAAACCAATAAGATTAGTTTTCCACAAAAAAATGAATTTTTAACAAAAAAAATGAATTTTTAAAAAAATAGTTAAATTTTCAATAAAAAATGCATTTCAACTAAAATGAGGAATCTTTAACCAAAAAATTATATTTCAACTAAAATAAGGAATCTTAAAAAAAATGAATTTTCAATTAAGAAGATTAATTTTCTACCAAACAAAGACGAAATTTAAAAAAAATTCATGGATTTCCAACTGAAAAAGATAAAGGTTCAACCCAAAATGGAAATGAAGATGAACAAAATGCATTAATATTGAATCAAATAGTAGAATTTTCAACTAAAGAAGATCAATTTTCAAGCAAACACGGATTAGTTGTTAAAAAAAATAATTTTCGATTAAGGAAAGAATTCTCAACAAAATAGTCGAATTTTTAACCAAAGAAATGAACTCTCAATATTCAATATATTCATTTAGTTTATTTAAAAAATGAATTTTAAACCATATAGTTGAATTTTAGACCGAAAAGTTGAATTTTGAACCAAACAAATTAATTTTCTACCAAAAGCGATGAATTTTCAACAAAATAAATTAATTTTTCAGAAGAAAGTTTAATTTTCAACGAAAGAGGATACATTTTCAACCAAACACTGATTAATTATATTTTCAGTTGCAAAAGTTAATTCTCGACAGAAAAAATTTTTAACCAAAGAAATGAATTTTCAACCATAATGATGAATCTTCAATAACAAAAAAATGAATTTTGAACCAAATAGTTGAATTCTTGACCAAATAGATGAATTATCAACCAAGAAGATTAATTTTCTACAAAAAAGACGAAATTTCGACAAAACTCATGAATTTTCAACAACAAAAAAATAGATGAATTTTCAACTAAAAAATAGAATTTAGTTATATTTAAAGATAAAAAGTAAATTTTTAACTATAAAAAGGGAATTTTTAACAAAATAGTTAAATTTTTAAGCAAAGAAATGAATTGTCAAGCAAAAAAATGAATTTCCAAACATAAAGATTAATCTTCAACAAAATTTTCAACAAAATAGTTAAATTTTCAACCATAAAGATTAATTTTCTACCAAAAAGGACAAATTTTCAACAAAATTTAGATTTTTGGAGACTTCAAAACAAAACTTTGAAGTTTTTTAAAGATTTTGAAAGGTTTTAGGATAATAAAATTTTGCTTGAGATTCTTGGGAATATTTAAAGTGATTCTTTATTGTTTTAAATTAATTTTTAGCGAATATTTAAAAAGATAAATATTTAATATTTAAAGATAAGTATTTAATATTTAAAGATAAATATTTAATATCTAAAGATAAATATTTAATATTTAAAGATAAATCATTAAAAAAGATTTCCAAAATTGTCAAAAATGAATCCGAAAGATTTAAAAACAATCTTATGAACAATTTGAGTTAGTTTAAAAGATATTTAGAAATGTTTTTAATTTTGAAGAGATTAAAATATTCTTTCCTTTTTTGTTTAAAAAAATTGTTTCCCAAGTGTTAAAGTTAAAAAGTCTTAAATATCTTTTAATCCCTCAAAAATTGTCCTAAAATTTTGTAAAATCCTGTAAAACAAAACAAAAATCTGTTTGAATTTTCTCGAGAAGCCTAGGAAAATTATATTTATATAACTTTAGAGCAAATAAACAAAGAAAATAAATAGTCACTAAAAATTATTATTTTGTGTTAAAAATTATTTTTTCCTTCGAATTATAATTTGCCTACATTTTTTTGTATTCTGGACTGAAAAATCTGTTTTTTTTTGCTTTAAAAATTTTGTGAAAAATTCATTTCTTTTGGTAGAAATTAAAAAAAATTAAAATGGCTAATATTTTATTTAAAATTAAAACCTTTTTGGGCTGAGGTTTCAATAATTTTGTTGAATATTCATTTTTTTTGGGTAATTTCAAATCGTTTTTTTTTTCAATCGTTTTTGGTTGAAAATTCAATTACTTGGCTAAAAGTTAAAATACGTTGTTAAAAATTCACTGGTTGAGGATTCAGCTATTTTGTTGATTTTTTTAATGAATTCAAATGTTTTAGATTTTAGTTGAAAATTTGTCTTTTTTTGTAAAAAATTAATCTTCTTGATAGAAGATTCATGCATTTGAATGAGAATTAACTTTTTTGTGGGAATTTCATATTTTCGGGTTAAAAAATTAGACTCTATTGTAGAAAATCTGTCTTTTTTTGGAAAATATTTTATGTTTTTTAGTTAAAAATACAACTGGTTGAAAATTAATCCTTTTTGGTTGACGATTTAAATATTTGGTTGAAAATTTGTCTGTTTTGGATGAATTCACCAGTTTTTTACTCAATACAAAAATCTTTTTGGATAGAGATATCAAACATTACATTTGTTTGATCATTCATATTTTTTGTTTGTAAATTCTACTATCTGGCTGAAGATTAACTTTTTTGTTCAAATTTTGATTTGACATATCTGAAATTTTCAAAAAATGTTTTTGAATTTTCTCAACATTATTAGGAAAATTATTTTTATATAACCCTAAAAACAAATAAATCTGATAAATAAATAATTGTACGAAATTTTTATTTTGTATTCAAAATTATTTTGCTCCTCAAATGAAGAAAATATACACAGTTGTGAACAAAATTTAAGTCGACAATAAAAATCGCGAATTTTCGTTTTCGGGCATGAAAAATCTGAACATAGCACAAAAAATCAGGACAGGATAAAAAATCAGGCCACTTCCTGATAAATCAGGACGTCTGGTCACCCTATGTTTAAGCTATATTATATTTATATTTAAATATGAGTATAATCTTGATTCCTTGTCAAAGAAAAATCGTGCCAGTAATAAACATTTATAAAATCCTGATAAGTCTTACGTGTATAAAATTGTATTTTTAAGTAAATTGGAAATTGAAAGATTTTAAAATTATGAATGTTATACCATGTCACAAGTCCTATTTTATAATTTGATTATGTATAACATAATTAATGCTATATAATTGTAACAAAATATAACCAAAAAATTGTAACATACCCAAAGCCCTATGCCGGCTGAAGCATATGGTCGAAAAATTTGTTTAAATAAACCGTTCTGTAAATTTGCAGAACGTGTTGTTAAATAGACATTATATTTCATCTTTTATTCAATTCATTCACATAATCTAAACGTTGAAATAATTATTTACAATTGTTACAAATCGCAGGGCGTAGCAGACGCTTTTTGACGAGAACAGACACTTTCACTACTCAAGTCAATTCCTAAGTAATTTTCGAAAAAAATATATAAGTTTTTAATTTTCGGGTTGTTGACAATGAATGTAATAATTTCTAAATTATTTCTTTTATTTTTATTTACTATCATATAATTAAATTGTGCTCGAAACTGCAAAACAGATAGTAAAGAACGGAGATTGTATAGCAGTACTTCCGCTGAACCCTAACCTCTCTTTTTTCCTGTGCAACGTTATAAACAACTTGGTGAGTGCATATTTCGGAATTTTAATCTGCAAATATCAAGACAATCCCGATTTATATTGAAGTGAATTTGTGAATTAAGGGTACTTTTAACGACAATTCTCGCTTTTGACGTTATATTTAGAGAAAATAGTAAAAAATAGTTCTTTTTAAAGTTGTTTGTGTCACGTGAAAAAGGTTATGAGATACCTGTCTTTATTCTAAATTACTGAAAATACTTTCTACGTGTTTCGTATTAATAATTTTCTGTTTGTGATTGTTTTTTATTGTGTTTTAGTAATAGATTCATTAAATAATTAAAAAGTCGGTTACCAGAAATGACAGGTGTAACATAACCTATAGCAGTGAAATTTTTACGTAGACTTCATCTGCCTTGTCAGTCAATTTTAAAAGATTATGATCCTCTGAAATTCGGGATTACTGTACATTTAGAGTTTAAAAAATCTTTTTCTTGATTTGAAGTTTTCTAACAATTTATATTTTTTGTGTTCAGTGCAAAGATGGGTAAACGGAATAACATGATCCCGAATGGGCATTTCCACAAGGATTGGCAAAGGAACGTGAGAACGTGGTTCAACCAGCCGGCAAGAAAATACCGCCGAAAACAGAACCGTGTCAAGAAAGCCCGCGCTCTTGCACCAAGGTATGTATATTTGATGTCTTATTATTACTTACAATTGTAAATCCTTTGCTATTCAGAGTCTAAAAAATAAAATTTGAGCCACGTGGAAAATGTGCCGGACTACGAATTTTTACCAGAAATTCTTGAATTTTTAAGGGCATAAGAGAAAAGTCTGATACATTTAAATATCACTTAAAATCCAGTTATTCCATTTTTAACTAATTTTAACGACACCCTGACCGTCCTTGCTTGGTTTCTTAGGCAGTTTCTTTAAAACATAGATCAGGAGAAACCTGGAAATCAGGGGGAAGTCAGGGAGTTTTTAAAGAAATCGCAAAAGGCCGCGTTTTTCTGTAAGGACTTCAAATAACTCAGGAATAATCGGGAACTGCTGTCGCACAGTCACTTTTTTTTCTTAAATCACGTTTTAGTAACGTTTTAAATTAAAAATCACTTTCCTTTCAATACATTAACTCATGGGTTAACCACGTTTGAGTCGTGGTTCAATTTTTTTTAAAATTGTAATATAAAATTAAATAATTTTAACTAAAAATTTAACTATTCCATTTTTGTTTGAAAATTTATCTTCTTTAGGCGAAAATTCATTTATTTGGCTTAACATTTTTGGTTGAAAATTCGTCCTTTTAGGTAGAAAGTGAATCTTCTTGGTTAAAAATTAATATTTTTTGTTGAAAATTAAACTATTTGGTTAAAGTTAAACTTTTATAGCAAATTTTAATATTTTGTTAACTTTTTAAATTAATTTCTTTATTTGAAAGTTTATCTTTTTTAGTTGAAAATTCATCTTTGTGGTTGAAAATTAAACTATACTAAGTATAGTGAGACCGAGTTAGTAGATCAAAAGCCATCATTCCCAAGGAAAAAAGAATCGATTTAATAGAATTTATGTCAATCGGGAATTTAGGAATGCCGATTCGCACGAAATGCGATTTATTGGGTTGTGATATTTTTAATCGATCTCATAAATTAAATAATTTTAATTGATCACCATACAGCCACCACCGGTTCAGGCAAATTACGTCGAATTTTTTCTTTTTTATAATCGGAGCAATCAAAGCAGTAAACAGTAAAAGTTGTTCCGATTGAAAAAACTGAAAAATAATTCAACGAGATTTGCCTGAATTGGTAGCGGCTGTTTGGTGGCCGATTGAAGTGAATAAAATTCGGTGAAGCGACATTCGTAAATTCTGCGACTCAAATAATTTTAATTCAATCGATTCTTTTTTCCTGGTTCCTTTGTGGTTTAAAATTCAAATATTCCAGTAGAAAATTCATCACAGTTTTTTAACTGAAAATTAAACTATTCTATTTTTGTTCGAAAATTCGTCTTTTTTGGTAAACAACTCGTATTTTGGTTGATAATTTAACTTTTTGGTTAACTGTTTATCTATCTTGTTGAAAATGTAATGTTTTCACTTAAAAAGCTAGGAATTTGAAGTGTTTGA
The DNA here is from genome assembly GCA_932195095.1 of Andricus curvator. Lineage (NCBI taxonomy): Eukaryota > Metazoa > Arthropoda > Insecta > Hymenoptera > Cynipidae > Andricus > Andricus curvator. The sequence continues at coordinate 282,334 of CAKNYM010052567.1, forward strand.
AATTGGATTTAATATAGTACCCACATTAATTTTACTTAAAAGAATATATTATAATAATAATATGTATAAAAGAATATATTACCCTATTTTCGTGAAATATATCCTTATTTCCCCTGTTTTTGCAAGGTGTCTACTTACCTGGACATTATCTTTCATTGAAAATATTAATCTGGGTTAAATATATACTGAATTGTATGTACATAAATGAAGTAAAGAAATTGGCTTAAATTATTATTAAAATTTATGGATTTTCGCGACAAATTCAAAACATGATTAATTATGTTTTTAGTATTATTTATTCATTTAATTATTCGATGGTGATGAGGTCTTAAAAATTTTTTAATTAAATATATTAATTACATCCCTAGAAACTTGCACCGTCAATTACTTATCCTTTAATAAAGTTACTTTCACAAATTAAAAACAGTTATTTAATTTTCCATATGAATATTACTATTTTTACACATTCAGATATTTACAAGGACTGAAGAAAGCATTATTTTTAATAAACTCGCGAAATTGTACACATATTCTGAGTCGATTGTTTAAATGGTGCAAAATACTTGAATGGCTTCATGCTATCAAAAATTACACATGGAAAAATCTTGAGGTACCTGGAATTGTCAGGAATTTTTTTCCAGGATTTGAGTAGATACCCTGGTTTCTGAATTTTCTTCAATTCCTTTGAAATATATTTCAATAACTTTGAGGGATTTCAAAGGATTTTAAAGATTTTAGGGTATTTTTAAAAATTCAAAGGGATTTTCAAGAGCTTTTAACCATTTAAAGTTACTTCAAAAGATTGTAAAGTATTTGAATTAATGTAGTGTATTTTAAAAGATTCTAAGACTTTGAAAAGTTTCAAAGGATTTGAAATATTCCAGGGAGTTTGAAATTTTTTTAAAGAATTTTTCATTCATTTCAATAATCTGAAGGGATTTCAAAGGTTTTGAAATATTTTGGGGTATTTTAAATGATTTTAAGGGGATCGATAAAATTAACTTTAAGGATATATTTATAAATTATACAATTTTTCCACAAACTATAAGGTTTTAAGATATTTTAAAAGATCCCAAGGAATTTCATAATGTTTTAGTGGATTTCAAAGATATTATTTACAAGACTTGAGGGATTTCGTAGGGTTTCAAATATTTGAAGATATTATCACATTTTTGTTTTCAATTCATTTGAAAATATTTTAGTGTATTTTAAAAGATTCCAAGAGAATTTCAATTGATTTCAGTAACTGAATAGGATTTTAAAGGATTTTAAATATTTACGACATTTAAAAAGATTCCAAGGCATTTTTAAAAGATTTAAAAATAAATATTTTCTGAAATTCATTTGGAATTCACCCTGAATTATTATTAATTTATCCTGAATTCTTTTAGATTCTTTTGAGTTATTTGGAGTGCTGTCACATTTTTTAATTCACTTGAATTCTTAGAAATTTACTCAATTCTACTCAATTTTTCTAAACTCATTCTAAACTTACTTAATACGATGAATTTTTAAATATTTTTTAATGGTTTTCAATTCTGAAGTGACTCGTCCCGAAATCTCGGGACAATTAGTCCAACTCCCGAATTTTTCGGGACGAATAGATGCAGCCCTTCAATTCACTTCGGTTTTTGTTTAATTCACGTTGAATTTTTACGAATTTCATTAAATTCTGCAAACTTCCTCAAAATTCACTCGAATTTTACTGAAATAAATTGCATTTTTTTGATTTTCAAACATTTTTCCAATTCATTTGAATTTAATATGAATTGTTTTGAGGTCTTATGCTTCGAATTCTTTTAAATTCAAAAGAACATTAGTCACATTATTAATGCACGTTAATCGCTGTTAAACACTTTCTCGATTTAAATAGGTCAGTTTTTTCAAGTAAATTAATCTATGTCAGCTCTCAGAAATAAATAAATTAAAAATGTTACAAGATTATAATTTTTGTCTTTTAATATGAATGAGAATTTTGAAAATGAAGTTTTGCGGCCACCCTGACAAACGATTTAATTTCTTTTTTGCAGACCCGTTCAAAACCTGAGGCCGATTGTACACTGCCCCACAATCCGGTACCACTCCAAGGTACGTGCAGGAAAAGGCTTCACTCTTGAAGAGTTGAAGGCTGCGGGTTTACACAAAAAGTTCGCCCAGACTATTGGCATTTCGGTTGACCCGAGAAGGAGGAACAAATCGGTCGAGTCTCTGCAATCCAATGCTCAGCGGCTCAAGGAATACCGAGCGAAATTGATCCTGTTCCCGCTCAACGAGAAGAAGGTAAATAAAACAAAAAATATTTTGGTTTTCTCTGTGCAAATGCATGTTAAACTGGTGACCGGGTCAAAAATAGCAAATTATTTCGAATCGAAGTGAAGCCCGGATAAAAAGTTGAATTATTATTATAAAATCTCTGCTTTCTTTTTTAAAAAAGTCAATATTCGGGGTGTTTACTAGGGCGGAGTGAAAATGAGTCGAATCGTTTCAGCTGAGCGAAAAAAATTTGTGGGTTGACATCCGAAAAAAGTAAAAAAAAAAAATTTGAAATCGGTTAATATCTTCTGTTCTCTTTTTTTATTTGAAAATTCCCAAAAGTTTCCCTATTGCTTCGAAAATTATGGCGAATTTTTTCTATGCACAGTTTTTGCTAGTGAATGATAATAAAAAATTACAAATTAAAAACAAATTTTGTTCAATTTATAATTTTTTTAAAATTGCCAAAAAACATGTTGTTTTTGGATTGAGTCCTATGCACACATTTTGAAAAAAGTTGAATATGTTGAACCTGAAATTTCTTCAGCTTGAATCAAAGAAAAGTGCTATTATTTTGTTTTTTCGAACAAAAAAATTTTTGGTAATGTTTCAACCGTTCAAAAATGGCAAATTTTACGTTTTTTTTAGCGATTTTGACGACTTTCTAAGACTAAAAAATTTTTGTTGAAAAAACAAAATAAGAGCATGTTTCTTTGATTCAAGCTGAAGAAATTTCAGGTTCGACATATTCAACTTTTTTTAAAATGTTTGCATAGGACTCAATAAAAAAAACATAGAAAAAATTCGCCATAATTTTCGAAGCAATAGGGAAATTTTTTGGAATTTTCAAATCCAAAAATAGAACAGAATATATTAACCGATTTAAAACATTTTTTTGCTTTTTTCGGATGTCAACCCACAAATTTTTTCGCTCAGCTAAAACGATTCGACTAATTTGATCAGTTTCACTCCGCACTAGTGTCTACCTGGCCTTTGCTAAAAAAAAAACTTGTCGATAATGTAAGTGAAGCTGTTGGCAATTTTTTTTATATTTTTAAATCTTTAAATTCGATGTACACTCAAACTCGTAAATTAATGAAAAAAATTCTGAATTTGAAAAGGGAATTTTCCAAAGAATCATTATAGTTATGCCTTTGAACAGGGAATTATTAAAAAGAATTAACATTTTGAGTTGGTTCAGGAAATTTTCCAAAAGAATTGTAATCCTGAGTTATACCCGGATTTAAAAAAGAAGTATAATTGAAGGATGGCTGTACAGAACTAGATAACCAATATTTTTACGAAAATGGGTTTATTGCATAAAAAATACTTTGAAAATCAAATACAGGTTGTGATAAAAATATTTGTTCAATATTCTCATTTTTTAATATAGTAATAAAAAATTGTAATTTAAATTTTAGTAAAAATCTTAAAAGTAGTATTTTAGCATAGCAATCATTTTTATTCTTCCCTTCTGGATATTGCTTAAAATTATTGTCATTTGTCGAGAAAAAAAAAAACAAAAAAATTCTTTTTATAGTCCTTCCACCGAATAATCGTCAATCTCAGTGCGGGTCACTTCAAATTTTGATTTTCTCGGAACAGAATAATTTGTTCGTATCAAACCTTGGGCATTCTTATTTAGCTTCCCCATATCTCGGGAGCAAGTTTTCATTTTTTTGAAAAATTAAAATCTTTTGGTTCAAATTGAACTGCTTGGTTGAAGACTGAACCACTTTGTTAAAAAATTATTTATTTTTTTGAAGATTCATCATTTTAGTCTCAAATTCATCTCTTTGGTTGAAAGTTGAACTATTTGGTTGAAAATTGATCTTTTTTAATTGAAAAAATTACTACTAGGGTAAAAGTTGAACTACTTTGTTAAAACTTTCTTTTTTTGTTTGAAGGTTCTTCTCTTTCGTTGAAATTTCGTTTCTTTTATTGGATTTAAAATTAATTTTTAAACTAAAAATGTAATTTTTCCATTTTTTATTAAAAAAACTAAACTGTTGGGTTAAAAATTTGCTTTTTTGGTTGGAAAATTCATCATTTGAGTTGAAAATTCATCTATGCTTGAAAATTTGACTATTTTGTTGTAAATTCGTTTGTTATTTGTTGCAAATTAATTTGTTTAACTGAAAATTAAAATTTTCCATTTTTTAGGCTGAAAATTCATCTTTTTTTGGTAGAAAATTAATCTTCTTGGTTGAAAATCAGTTCGTTTTGGTATTAACATTAATTTTTTTTGGTAGAAATCTGATATTTTTGTTGTTCAAATATCTACTGTAACATTTTCTGTTGATAATTCATGTTTTGTAGATTTAAAATTCAAGTATTTTGTTGAAATTTTAATTATTTTTTGAAAATTCAACTTTGGTTGAAAATGGAACTGTTTTGGTCGAAGTTAAATCGTTTTTGTTTGAAAATTCGACGATTTGGATTTAAAATTCATCTTTTGTGGTAGGAAAGTCATATTTTGTATGGTTTTTTATATTTGAATATTTATTTGTTTTCAGCCGAAGAAGGGTGAAGCTACCGAAGAGGAGCGTAAAGTAGCCGCCCAAGTGAAGGGACAAGTGATGCCCATTAGACATCAAGCACCTGCAAAGGGCAAGGCCAGCGTTATCTCCGAAGACGAGAAGAAATTCTCAGCCTATGTTACCTTGAGAAAGGCTAGAGCCGATGCACGTCTTGTCGGAATCCGGGCGAAGCGTGTTAAAGACGCAGCTGAGAATCCAGATGATGTGACCAAGGTCGCAGCAGCGAAAGAAAAGAAGGCGAAGAAGTAAACATCCTATTGTGTATAAAATAAACTGATTTTACAGTGATATCTTTGCTTTATATATAGTTTCCCGTTCCGATTAGAGTTTAAGAAATTAAGTTCAGAATAAATCAGAATTGAAATTCCTCATTAAGGTCGAACCAGGGTGGCCACAGGTACGGGAATTTGGTTGGTGTGGGTAAAGTCAGAGCTTGTGAAAAAGATTGCAAAAGTCAGAGAAATTTTTGTGGCATGGTGCCATACATGTATGGCATCTTTTTACCTCGTTTTTTAAATATTTCTCACATAGTTTTTAACAAATTACAAAAAGCAAGTTAAAAGTATCGTAGGACTTCATTTAAGATTAAGAAATCTTGAAAATATTTTGTTTTTTAACGAAATGGATTTTATAAATAAACAATTTGAAAAAAATACAGCCTTTTTACACATTAAATGTAATTGTGACTAATCGACAATAGTAAATTAGCTGGGAATAATGTCCAAGGTGTTTTTTTAGTCGCTGACTGCGAATCTGAGGTAAAAATTCAAAATGATGTATCCAATATGGCGGACAAAAAATAAAAAAAAGTCCCGGGGCTTCAAAATGGGTTTTCGGGAGTTATTTGGGTCGCTGTATGCGAATCTGAATTCAAAATGGCGGTCTAAAAATTTGATAAATAGTATCGTGGCTTTAAAGTGGGCCCTCACGGGTTTTTTAGGCCGCTAATTACGAATTTGGAGTCAAATTAAAAAAAATTAAAAATTGACAAAAACTTTAAAAATAAGTCCCGTAGTTCCGTTTCTTTTTTGGGTCACTGATAACGAATTTAAAGTCAAAATTCCGAAATTTAAAATGACAGAACCAATATGGTGGACAACAAATTTAGAAATTGGCACCGTAGCTTCGAAATGGGTCCTCAGGGTTTTTTTGTGTGGCTGATTACGAATCTGAAGTCAAAATAAAAAAAGTAAAAATGACGGATCCAATATGGCAAAAAAAAAGATATTGGATTTTTAATTTTGGAATTTTTATTTCAGATTCGCTATCAGTGACATAAAAAGCTCCTGATCCGCCATTTTGAATTTTTTTATTTGACTCCAAATTCGCAATCGGCCCCAAAAACCTTACGTGAATAAGGTTTTAACCAATTCGCATTCAAGGTATAAAGATAATCAGGGTTAACCATTATTGAATTCAGTCTACACATATTTCTGAATTTTCTTGAATTCTTTTGAAATATGTAAGAAGTATCGTAAGGTTTCAATTATTTTAGGATATTTTTTAAAATTCTAAGGAATGTTCAAAAGTTTTAAAAATGTCAGGTAATTTCTAAGGATTTGACGAAATTAACAAAAATTTAATTGTGTTTTAAGGAATTTCAAAAGATATGGAACGAGATTGGATCTGTATGATTTTTAAATGGATTTCAAAGAAATTTATCCACAAGAATTGATGGATTTTAATGATTTTTACAATTCATTTCAATCATTTGAAGGGATTTGAAATATTTTAGGAAATTTTAAAAGGATCTCGAAAGATTTAAACACTTTAGAGTATTTTTAATAGATTTCAATTGACCAAGGACCCAATATGGACATAGGGTCTAAAATTCACATAGGACTAAAAATATAAGCACCTAAATCTATGAAAAAAAACCTTCCGTGTAGGCTCTCGGCGCCTACTTTGACTAATTTTTTATTTTTTCTAGTGTATTTTCATAGGTAGTAAATCCTCAAATATCCCAGATATTTTTTAAGCTCAGTTAGATATATTATTTTTGAACACACAACTCAGTATTTTACAACAAAATGTTCGAATTTTTAACAAAATAATTAAATTTTGAACAAAATATTTAAGCTTTTAACTAACTAAAATGATGAATCTTCATCACAAGAATAAATGTTTTTTATTTGATATAAAAATAGTCGAAATAACCAAAAAAGAAAGAATCTCAACCAAAAATATAATAGTTGATATTTCAACCAAAAAAGATTAAAATTTTAAATAAAAAACAGTTGCATTTAACCAAAACAGACGGATATTCAACATAAAATAGATGAATCCTCAATTAAAACAGTAGCATTTTGAACCAAATAGTTGAATTTTCAAACCTCTAAGTAGAACTTTTAACAAAATAGTTTCATTTTTAACAAAATAATTACGTTTTTAATAAATTAATTGAATTTCCCACTATATAATGATGAATTTTTAAATAAAAAATGAATTTTTAGCAAAGAAGATCAATTTTCAACCAATTAGTGGAATTTTCAATAAAAAAAGATTAATTCTCAATGAAAAATATAATTGTTGATATTTCACCCAAAAATGTTATAAATTGTAAATAAAAAACAGTCGAATTTAACCAAAAAAGATTTTTAATAAAAAACAGTTGAATTCAACCAAAAAAAAAACCAATTTTCAATAATATAGTTGAATCCTCAACCAAAAACTGATTAATTTGTTACCAAACAGTTGCACTTTTAAGCAAAAACGATCTATAATTTGTACCAAGATGAATAAAAAAAACCAGTTGAATATTCTACCAATATAATACAATTTTATACCCAAAAAAGCGAAAATTGGATAAAACACTTGAATTTTCAACCAAAAAAGATGACTCTTTAATAAAATAGTTAAATTTCAAACAAAATAATTAAATGTTCAATAACATAGTCGAATTGTCAATTTAAATGATGAATCTTCGACAAAGAAAATTAATTTTTAACAAAGAATTTCAACTTTCAATGTAGCATATCAAGTAGTTGGATTTTCAATAAAGAAGATGAATTCTTAACAAAACATTTAATTAGTAACATTTTAAGCGAAACAAATTTTAGGTAAAAAACAGTTGAATTCAGCCGAAAAAGAAAAATTTTCAACGGAATAGTTGAATCTTCAACCTAAATAAATTAATTTTCAACCAAGTAGTTCCACTTTTAACCCAAAAAGATCAAATTTCCACCAAAAAAGTTCAATTTTCAACCAAGAAAGATTTTTCGTAAGGCCATGTGACGAGTGGGTCACGTGACCGGATTCCTACTTTACCAACACTTTTTTTATTTGTAAACTTATTTTCACACGAATAGCCACATCGAGTTGAAACCCAGAGGGCAAAAAAATTAAGGATGTCCTAGAGACGTCTTCGGGACATCCTTTAGACGTCTTTTGGAACATTTCTTTTGGACATCCTAGGGATGCTCTTAAGACGTCTAATGTCAGTACGAAAGATGTCCCGAGAACGTCCTATGTCTTTAAGACGTCTTTAGGACATCTTTAGGACATTGAACGTCGTAGCGACGTTGACTGGACTGACATTGGACGTCCCAAGGACGTTCTAGGGACGTTCATGGTTTTGTGCCCACTGGGAAATTTGGGATAATAAATAAGAAGCACTAAGAAACGCGGCTCTGGTCCTAAATTTTTATAATTATGAAAAAAGCAAAAAAAAATTATTTACAAAAGAAAACTTTTTTCATAATTATAAAAATTTAGGACCAGAGCCGCCTTTCTTAGTGCTTCTTATTTATTATCCCAAATTCTCAACTCGATGCGGTTATTCGTGTGAAAATAAGTTTACAAATAAGAAAAGTGTCGATAAGGTAGGAATCCGGTCACGTGACCGACTCGTGACATGGCCTTAAGAAAGAAAAAAATAGCAAACAAATTGTTGAATTTTGAAGCCAAAAAGATGAATTCTTTACGCAATATTTGTATTTTCTATTTGAAAATGTGAATTTTTAGCACACCAAAAATTTCAAACAGTTGAACTTTAGACTAAAAACGAATACTTTTCAACCGAAAATTAAATAGTTAAATTTTGAACGAAGTAGTTGAATTTTCAATCAAAATTGTTTTCTGCCAGAAAGATGAATTTACAACCAAATACATTACTTTTTATCCAAATAGTTGAATTTTAATGTAAAAATGATTAATTTCTAACCATAAATGGAATAGTTAAATGTTCAGTTTAAAAAATAAATTTTCAACCAAAAATCAACTTATTTTCAATAAAATAGTTAAATCTTAAAGTAATAAAATTAATTTTTAGTGAATTTTAGAGATGAATCTTCAAGCAATAAAATGAGTGTTTAACAAAGTAGTTCAACTTTCAGCCAAGTAGTTGAATTTTCAACCAAAGATGAATTCTCAATTAAAAATGTAATAACAGAATTTTCAACTAAAAACGATCAATTTCAGCCAAGCATGGATTAATTACATTTGCAGTTAACAACCATAATTTTCAACTAAAAAAATGAATTTTCAACAAAATAGTTAAGTCTTCAACCAAGCAGTAGAATTTTTAACCAAAATAGATGAATTCTGAACCAAAAATATGATATTAAACTTTTCAATCGGAAAGAATGTACTTTCATCGAAAAATTGTTTGTTTTTAATTATAAAATTTACTAGCTGAAGAATTAAGTATACATTAATACATGATAAAAAACAATAATTTTTCATAAATTATAAAGTTATGTACAAGTTATGGTGTACCAATAACTTAACCAATAATTAAAATGCTTTCAATATTACGTTCGGCATTACATATTGTTATGTATAACAGTATGTAATATCGAACGTATTATTTGATGCATTTTAATAACAAGAAAATTATAAAATTCTCAAGTTGATGTTCGCAAAGAGGCATTTTAAAATTGAAAACGATTAGAGGTGAAACTGGTGACGCGTGCAACTTGAATTTTAAATCTCGCGCTTCTGAAAGAAGATTGGCTGCATTGGCTGGTCTAGTCAAAATTAATTTTTGCGTCGTTGCTGACCCTGATAACCGTTTACATTCATAAATTCATGTTGATGGCCGCCGGGCGGTAAAGTGTCAGTGAAAACATGGAGGATAACGCAAAGCGTAGATCGTTTTTAAGGTTAACTAACAAAAGTGGCATAAATCACAATGATTCCTTACGGAGAAGTTCTTTGGACCCCTCACATAACTCCAGGAGGAACCATGAAGATATGCTCAGTCCGAGAATGTTGGCTAGACCTTACTTAAATCCAAAATTTGGCCAACATGATTTTTCTGACTTGGACACTTCGGTTACGGTTACACCTCACGAATTGCGAGATATTATGGCAAATTCGGAAAAAGCAGACGTTACATTGAGAGAAATGATGGATGATAGTGCCGCAACAGGAATTATTTTGAAATCGAAGGAACCTTGGCGCGATGTGAACTCCAAATTGTATTATGAATTCTTGGAGAGTACACAAGCACATTTGTCCGAACCTGAGGTTTTTAATACTATTGCTGATTTTATTCAAAATTGCACGGATACTTTGGAGTTAATGCGAGGTCAGTTTTATTATAAATGTACACATTTTATTTAGAATTAATTATTAGAAGGAAAACTATCGTTTTCAGGCTATTCAGCTACCTTCTTTCTATTTATTTTTATTAATGTTATATTTATGTGTATGCCGTTTAGGTATAATTAGAGAAATTAGGGTTTTGGCAAAAAACTAGGGAATTACCTCAACGCCGGAGTTTCGGATAATCTTCCATTCAGTCCCTAACTTTTCTCTAAATCCCTAGTTTATTCAGGAATTTGGATCACTTTCAGGTCACTTCTCTAAATTCTAGAGCGTTTTAGGTGTTAAGAAAAATCGCAAACTTAAACATAGAATTAGTCTAAAAAATCAGTCTAATAAATTCTATTATATCCAGGGTCTTTACTCATCTGGAAAACTTTGAATTGTCAGGGAATTTTTGTGTATCTGGAAAAACCTGGAAATGTCAGGGAATTTTTTTGAAAGTCAGCTAATTTTTTCGAGGTGCTTAAATTTGTTTGAAATTGTAATATAAAATTATATAACGATGTTTTTTATTTGTAAAAGTAGCTTTATATTACTAGATTTAACGTTCGTCCTTTTTGGTAGGAAATTAATCTTCTTGGTTGAACATTCATCTTTTTGTTTGAAAATTCCACATTTTGGTTGCAATTTTTTTTCTCACTTGTCTGAGGAATCTTTCTTAATTGAAAATTCATCTCTATGGTTGAAAATTTAATCATTATGTTAAAAATTCTTCTTTTTTTTTGTTAAAAATTAATTTTTTAATTGGAAAATAGAACTATTCGAGTTAAAAATTTAACTATTTGGTTGAAATTATTTTTAATCTTGTTGGATATTCCATCACTTTAGTTAAAAATTACTTTTTTGAAACTGAATACTTACCTATTCCATTTTAGGTTAAAAGTTTATCTTTTTTAGTCAATAATTTATGTATTTTGCTGAACATTCGTCTTTTTTGGTAGAAGCTCTGGTAGAAGCTAATCTTCTTAGTTGAGAATTCATCACTGTAATTGAAAATTCATCTCTTTGGTTGAAAATTTAATAATTTTGTTAAAGATTGTCTTTTTAACTGCATGTATTTTGTTGAAAATTCGTCTTTTTGGTGGAAACTCTTGTAGAAGATAATCTTCTTCGTTGAAAATTTATTTTTTGATTAAAAATTCATAATTTTAATTGAAAATTCATCTGTTTGGGTGAAAATTTAATAATTTTGTCATAGATGGTTTTTAAAACTGCAAATTTAACTGATCCAGTTGAATATTCAATAATTATAGTTAAAAATTAAGAAAAAATTATTCAGACAAAAATTCATGTATTTTGTTGAAAATTCGTCTTTTTTGGTAGAAGCTCTGGTAGAAGCTAATCTACTTGATTGAAAATTCATCTCTTTGGTTGAAAATTTTATAATTTGGTTGAAAAATAATTTTTTTTACTTGAAAATTTAACTAATCCAGTTGAATATTCACTCATTTTAGTTAAAAATTAATTTCTTTGATTGGAAATTAATTTTTATAAGCGAAAATTCACCTATTGCCTTTTTGGTTGAAAATGTATCTTTTTTAGATAAAAGTTCATGTATTTTGTTGAAAAAAATTGTCTTTTTCATAGAAACTCTAGTAGAAGCTAATCTTCTTGGTTGAAAATTCATTTTTCAGTTTGAAAATTGATCTCTTTGGTTAAAAATTGAATAATTTTGTTGTAAATTAGTCTTTTTTAGTAGAACATTAATCTTCTTGTTGGAAAATCATTCTTTTTGGTTGAAAATTTAACTATTTGGTTAAAAATTCATCTCTTTGTTGAATTCATCGTTGAAAGTTGAACTACTTCATTAAACAAATTTTTTTTTAATTTACCTCTTTGGTTGAAAATTTAACTTTTTTGTTGCAAATTCGTATTTTTTTTCTATTTAAAATTAATTTTTGTATCTAAAAATTTACCTTATACATTTTTGGTTGGGAATTTATCCTTTAAAAGTTGAAAAATTAATTATTTGATAGAAAATTTATGTATTTTGTTGCAAGTTCGTCTTTTTGGTTAGAAAATTAATCTTGTTTTTGTTGAAATTCATCTTTTTGGTTGAGGATTCAAATATTTGGTTCAAAATTCATCTTTTATGATAAAGCAGTTATTTTTCTTGGTTAAAAATTAACATTTTTGTTTAAAATTCAACTGTCTTCTAAAATTTTATTTAGTTGGTTGAAAATTCATCTTTTCTTGTTCGATAATTAACCTGTTTTGTTAAAAACTCGTCTTTTTGGATTGAAAATTCATATTTTATGGTAGAAAAGTAATCTTTCTTGGCTGAAAGTGAACTTTTTTCTAAAATTCAACTGTCCTCGAAAAAGTTTCTCTTTTTGGCTTGAAGTTAAACTATTTGATTTTAAATGCAACTGTTTGGTTCAAAATTAATTTTGTTGTTGAAAATTCTTCTTTTTGGGTTGAAAATTCATCTCTTGTGATAAAAAATATTTTCTGGTTAAAACTGCAATCGGTCAAATTAGGCGAAGCACAGCATGCAAAGTGTAAAGGATGTTTTATTAAGAGGCGAAAGTGCAAAAATGTGTGAAGTTTAAGAATTGAAAAACCGCTAGCGAAAACGAAGAAATAAAAAGAATAAATCTTTTATCTACATGGTAGTCCAAGAGGATTATTATAAAAAACTGTTCGACTCTCATATTCGAACCGGCCGTGGAGGTAGAGATAAGATGATTTATTATTGTACTTGATACTTAAATTTGTGTAGCCTTTAATGGATCAGAGTTGTGATAGATAATATAAATCAACTTCAATGTATTTTAATTTTTAATTCTAGTTGAATTATAAATCAAAATAAAGACTAATTCTAAGCTTAAATTGCAGGTCATTCTAAATACTGAAAACACTGTAGGAATTTGAAGAAATGACCTGAAAGTGTTCTAATTTCCTGAATAAACCAGAAATTTAGAGAAAAGGTAACACCTGAATGGATGATTTTCCTAAAATACCACTTTTAGCTAATTTCCTAGGTTTTTAGCCAAAACCCTGATTTTTCTAAATCTTTACGACATAATTATATAAATATAGTAGTTTATGACTTTAATTTTTAGGTATGCAAGCAAAAGTGGAGAGTAGAGAACTTTCAACAGAAGAAGTTAATTTAGAAAACGAGAGAAACACCTGGCGTTTGGTATATTGTCTCTACCAGAATCGTCTAAATACACCAGGTTATCAAAAGGACATGGATATAGATATGAACTCAAATATGTCTGAAAAAGAGGCGATAGATGCTTTGTATAGACATGACAGTATTATAAGAGAATACCAGTTGATTATCGATTGGCTGGAAAAGAATGCACTTGATCAAGCAAATAAACAGCCGTCGATCGAGCAATTCACGGATAAAACTGTAGCATGGGAAAATACACTACATCAGCTCCACAATCGACAATTTGGAATTATGTTTTCTTCATCCAGGCCCATTGTATCGTCTCTCGATCCGGATGCACCAGTGAGGGAGGGAAAACCTCTTCACGATTTGGACAAAGAGGATGATGAGAGGCTGGAGAAAAGAATGTTTATCGAGGTAAATATTACAAGAAAAGATTCTTTGATCAAGAAAAGTATGCAACTAATTGTTTCAGTGGTGCAGCCCTAAAAGAAAAATGGCCTGGCGGTACTTTCCATAAAATACGTTAACGGGTGGGGGGTGGGGGGGCAAGGTTTGTAGCAAGGCGGGGTGGGGATGTGTGTACATAAATTTACGAACTTGGATAACATTTAGAGGTGAAACCCAGTAAGAAAATCCAACTATATTTTTGAGTAAAAGTTCATTTTTTTATTGAAAAGGCGACTATTATATTTTTTTGATCGGAATTCATCTCGGTTGGTTAAAAATTCTGTATTTCGGTTGAAAATTGAATTATTTTGTTGAAATTGCAACTATATTGTTAAAAAATCATCTTTTTTATCAAAAGTTCAACTACTTTGTTAAAAATTCTTTTTATGTTCAGTCAAAAATGAATTTTTTAAACTGAAAATTAAACTATTCCATTCTTTGTTAAAAGTGTATCTTCATTAGTTGAAATTTCACTTTTTTGGTTGAAAATTCACGTATTTTGTTGAAAATTTGTCTTTCTTGGTAGAAATTCAATCTTGTTGGTTGAAAATTTTTCCTTTTTTGGTTAAAAATGCAATTGTTTCATTGAAATATCAACTCTTACATGCTTCGTTGAGAATTTATCTTTTTTGGTTGAAAATTCGATTATTTCATGTAAAGTTGAACTACTTTGTAAACAAAAAAATTTATTGAGGATTCATAATTATAGTTGAAAATTCAACTATTTGCTTTTAAATGAGTTTTTATATTAAAAATTCTACCTGTTTGTAGAAAATTCATCTTTTTGGCATGAAAATTCAACAATTTGGTAGAAAATTAAACTACATATTTAGTTGAAAATTAAACTTTTTGGTTGAAAAGTCATATTTTTTGGTTGCAAATTCAACTTTTTTGTAGACTCTTTTTGGCTTTTAAATAATTTTGTTGAAAATTCATGTATTTTGTTCAAAATTTGTCTTTTTGGTAGAGAATTAATCTTCTTGGTCGAAAATTCATCTTTTTAGTTGAAAATTTAACAACTTTGTTGAAAATTAATTTTTTTTCATCAAAAATTATTATTTTGTTATCTGAAAATTTAAGTATTCTCTTTTTGGTTAAAACTGTACACTGTATATTGGATAAGTCGAAAATTCATCTTTTTGGTTAAAAATTTAACCATTTTTTTGAAAATCCGTTTTTTGTTCAAAGTTATTTTTTTATCAGAGTTTATATCTGAAAATTTCATTACATATTATATTTTTGGTTGAAACTTCATTCTTTATATTGTATAAGTTAAAAATTCAACTATTTGGTAGAAAGTTCATGTATTTTGTTGAAAAGTCGTCTTTTTGGGTAAAAAATTAATCTTGTTTGTTGAAAATAAAACTTTTTGGTTGAAAATTCAACTACTTGGTAGAAAATCCATATATTTTTGAAAAAGTCGTCTTTTTGGGTAGAAAATTATTCTTGTTTGCTGAAAGGTCAACTTTTTAGTAGAGAATTCAATCTTGTTCGAAATTCATCTTTCTTGATTGAAAATTATCTTCTTTTGTTAAAAATTCATCTTTTCCGATTTAAAAGTCCACTGTTTTCAAAAAAATTCGACTTTTTAGCTTAAAAATTGTACTCTTGTGTTGAAAATTCATCTTTCCTGGTAGAAAAGTCATATTTCTTGGTTGAAAGTTAAATTTTTTGATGAAAATTCAACTTTCTTTTGAAAAATTTGTCTTTTCTTGAAAATTCAAATATTTGATTGAATTTTAATCTTTTTTTTTGAAAATTCGACCATTTGATTGAAAATGCCTTTTTATATTCAGAAATTCAACTATTTGGTTAGAAATTCAACTATTTTGTTAAATATCTAATCATTTTTGGAAAATGTAACTATTTTGTTAAAGTCATCGTTTTTGGTCAAAAATTTAACTATGTTGTTAAAAATTAATGCTTCTGCATTGAAAATTCATCTTTTCTGTTGAAAAAGTCATCCTTGGTTAAAAATTTATCTTTCTTCGAAAAAATCGACTTTTTGCTTGAAAATTTCACCCTTTTGGTTAAATTTTTAACCATTTTCTTGGAAAACTCTTATCTTTTACTGTAAAGTTCATCTATTTGGTTGTAATGCAACTGTTTGGTTGAAAATTATTCTTTTGTTTAAAATCCGTTTTTTTGTGTTGAAAATTCATCTCCTTGATTATAAAATCTTTTTTGGTTGAAAATTCAACTTTTTTTGAAAATGCAATATATTTCGGCTTGAAATCTTCGGAAATTATAGTATTTCGTATTGAATTCAATATATTATCAACATTATTTTTTTCAAAAAGAATTTATAAATATAAAATACGTCTTTAGTCAACGACTACGTACTTTCGGGGGGGGGGGGGGTAAAAAAATGGTGACGGTAGTTTATGGATGGGCCATGACTGGCGCTGCCAGGCCTCGACTACACCACTGATTTTTTTTGTCATTTAAAAATAGGTTCGATGTGGTAGGCTCCAGAAGGCACAAGCATTGGCTATCCATTGCGGTCAACCTTGGAGGGCTGCGTGTTTATTGGGTTGGACGCCATATCACGATCCAAATTACACAAATCCACTAAAAGATATGAAGTTGCCAATTGAAGGTAATCCCAACAGAGCCCTTTGGAAACTTTGTGCCTGGGAACTTTCCGAAGATAAACGAGTGGGTAAGTAAAGATTTTTTTTTAGTTTCGCGGTCATTTAGCGTGAATTGATTCCTATTTAATACATCGTTTCGCTATTAATTTAAAGTTAATTGTAAGACCTAAAGTTTGTTTAGCCAATATTTCTTTTCAGTACTCAGGGCTCGGACTCACGCTACTATTGAAACTTTTTTTGAGCGATACCACTATTTTGAAAAAAATCCCACTAGTTCTCAACTTTCCCATTGCAAATATTTTTGAACTTTTTCGCTGATTGGCTAAAATAACATATCTAAACTATCCTAAATACAGAAATATATACCAGAAAATAGTCTCAAAGCTCATATATAGAAAAAATTAATTACAAATATTTGTAATTTATAGATTCTTTATTTCCTAAGCTTCAGATTGTAGAAATTTTTTAGGAAAACTCTTTCAAACTTGTATAATTTTAATGTGTAACACATATTGGTTGAACATTTTAAAGATGAAAATGTCCGAAATCGAATAATTTCAAATTGAATTATTAAACATTAAACAAGTTCATGTAATTTAATCATACTGCTTCAAAATATAATTTCCAAATGAAAGTCTTAATTGTCGATATATTTTTTATGGAATATCGTTCAAGAATTAATTATATATCAAATTAAAAGAGTTTTGAAATTAGCAATTAATGAACCTTATTTTTACAATAAAAATGTAACTGCGTAATAAGAATTGTTGAATATCATTTCTTTAAATACATTTACACAGTCGAATCACTTTAAAATCAATTTAGGAATAATGTAATTTGAAATAGGTAATTTTTTAAATACCACTGGAACCCTCATGTGAGTTTCAAATTTTAACTTTTTATTTGCATTAATGTTCTTATAAATGATGAACAGTTAAAAGCAAACATATATTTTAAGAATCACTGGATGTTTTATTAACAGGAAAGAAAGTAAAATCTTGTAAAATTTGGATTTTAGTATTTTTTTAATTGAACAATTTGAAAATAAGTAAGTTCCAAATTTAACAATATTTGAATGTGAATGGCTTCAAGAATAAACAATGCTAAATAAAGGCACTCATCTTTTATTAATATTCAAAATTTCGATGTTATCTGTTTGAAAATAGTTCAAATTACAAATTCTTCCCAATAATTAATAAGAATTCAAATTTCGAGGTATTTTACTCGTATTGTTTTAAAGATAATTTCCAAATGAAAGACCTAATCGCCGATATTTTTCAAATTATACATCATTCAGAAAATTAATAGTTATATTTCAAATAGAAAAACGTTTAATGTCAGTTGTTTTATTGAATATCATTCAAGAGGGTAAAATATTAAATTGGAAGCATTCAAAATTAAATAAGCTTAGAATTGAATATTTTTTAAATAAATAACTTCCAAATTTAACAATATTGAAATGTGAATGACTTCAAGAATAAACAATGCTGAGTAAAAGCACTCATCTTTTATTTATATCAAAAATATCAAAGTTTTCTGTTTGAAAGTAGTTCAAACTACAAATCCTTGTCAATAATTAATAAGAACTCTAAAGAAAAGACTTGAGTTTGGAAAAGAATGAAGTTGAAGTTAAACGGAACAGAAAATTGATATTTTTCGTCTTTGCAAGAAGTTAAATTTACAAAAAGAACCTAGAACCTAACAATGATTCCAAATTGCAGAAACCTTTAAATTAACATGAAATTGTAATTCAGGCAACTCAAGTTCAAAATGCAGTTCAATATGTAGAATTGTCTGGTATAGAAAACACTTCAAAATTAAAATTATCGTGTTTGGGGGATTAATTTCATTGGAATTAGTGAATTAGGAACTAATTTTCAAAGATATTGTTTATCTTCGCAAATATTTTCAATCAGAGTTAATTAGTTTAATTTGATCCGTTTATTCTTCTTTAATGCAATTTTTCATTTCCTTTAAAAGTCTCTAATTTTTCTGGAATGGAACTGTCAGCGTGAGGTTTTGATTTTTTTTTTGAAAATACTTTTGAAAAGACCTGGAACATAACTTTGACTTTATGGAATATCTTTGAAATATAGTTTTGTTCAATTTGGTATGTCTTATAACTTAAAAAAAATTGAATGAGTTTAACAATTCATTTCATTTGTGTAAATATAATTTGCAAATACAAAGTATTTTATGCTAGAAAAAAAGAAAATTCAAGTTAACACACATTGTTTATTATTTTATGTACTTTTCTCTACGTATAGCGTTTGATCTCATTTTCTTCGTTAAAACCCCAAAATATTACAAATTGGAGTTGATTATCTGAAACTCCTACTTTTTATTCCTAACTCACTATGCGATTTTTTAAAAGGATTCTAGTATATCCGATTCCCATGTGATTTAAATTATAAGTTTATTGTTTATTATTTAAAAAAATGCATGCCAGTATTGACACTATTTTTCATATCTGAAGTGAGTCCGAGCCCGTTAATATTGTATACGTCGTTTCGTTATTAAAATTTCAATCTTGTATAATCCATAATAGTCAATAATTGTACAATCAATTGAACGTTTGTTTAGTCAATCTCTGTTTTCAATACTTTTTAACATATTTAAAAAGTAAAATCAACATGTTTTTCGAAATACATAAAACACAAAGACCATTTAAATATTTTCCAGGTCGGTTTTACCGTGCCATTTACGCGAGTCTTTGTGGCAACGTACAACAATTGCTTCCAATATCGATGTCATGGCAAGATGCATTGTGGGCCTACATGAAAGGCTTGTTAGACATAAAAGTAGAATCAGAAGTAAGAGGCTCCATGCCAAAGAGCTACACATCCATGCCTGAAGATTACTGGAAGGGTGAAGTGACTCTTGAAGACATTTTTACAGAACTCCGAGCGTCGAAAAATCACATAATTCGCAATCAAGCGGCTAAGCCGGATCACCTCATCCAGAAGTACTTAATCCTCGATCAAATTCCTCAGTTAATGGAAGAAATCGAGACGATGATTTACCTAGGAGTTTGTGACTCACAGTTGCTCAGATTTTTGGCGCATTTGGTTCTGTTCTTTAGACAGATAGGAAAATGCACCAATGACAAAATAGCAAATAAAGTGCTTCTAGCATATGTCAGAGTTCTCATCGAAATTGGCGATCCGATTCTTGTGGCCTATTATACTGCCACTCTGCCTCAGGAGGATCAGGTTACGAACTATGCTAGTTTTTTGGAGGCTGTAAAGGAATACGATCAGCGCAAAAAGTGTCTCGCTGCTGCGGAAGAGGCGAATCTCAATGTTGAAGCTATTACGAAATTGGTGGTTGAGAATATTCGACAGAAGAACGTCGAATTGGAATCTCTGGACTTGAAGGGAGAAATGACCGCCGCTGACTTGGAAAAGATCAATGCTTTGGACTGGGTCATTTTCTATCCAAGTCAGAGGGAAGAAGCACTTTGGCAGGCCAATGCGTTGCTGAGGTATTTCCTCTCGAGCGAAAAAATTGATGCAGCCAGGAAAACCTTCAATAAGGTACGTTTTCAATTCCAAATGTACGTTTTTACTTTTTAGTCAAGGGGATTGTTACTGATCGGGACGGTTCCATTGTCGTAAATCAGATGAGAGGCGGGTTGGACAATCTGCAAGACCACTTTGAATTAACAAAAATATTACACTGTCCTTTATTCACCTAGTTTACATGTGGGAAGATATTCAGCTAGCACAAGAATCTTTTATCTTTTCATATACGTCTTTCCTGTCCTTTTCCTTGGATTACTTGGTCTTCGCAGATCCTGACCTCCTTCACCCCTTCTCACGGCATATAGGTGCTATCCGAGGCTCTCACCTCACCTATAAAGATATTTTATTTTCACCTCACCTGACCAGGGTATTCCATGAAGGTCGGGATCTTTTCACCCTTCAATTCAAGACTTGCTTCTAATTCTGCAATCAACTCAATCACAACTTCGACAGTCGTCGTAACAACATTAGGCTACCCCATGAAATCATCCCCATCGACCACCGCAAGACCATTACACCACCGCACGACCATTATATCTGACTCTAAAATGTCGTCTGATTTTACACTACACTTTTAAACCCCATACGGTCACAATTCGGACAATAAAGCGCTTTCCCTTTATCACAAAGTCTCTGTCACACTGAATTTCCGGTATTTATTTACAATAATAGAGACCGGTTCAGTACTCATGTAGATGGGTTCGCCCGTCGGTAACAGGGATGAAATGATGATTCTCTTTCCTTTTTTTTTGCAGATTCCCAACGACACGATCGAGGTCGTAATGGCTGATTATCCGAATGTAGGAGACACTATCGCGAATTTAACGATGTCCAATGCTCTTCCGAAGAAACCGTCATCTTCGATTCGCGAATACATGTGTTACAAAGCTTACCTCGATGCCCAAGAAGGTTTTGCAGAATGGTTTTCTCACTTTCATCACGGGAAGCCTGCTCCTTTGGAAGATTTGCCGACTTACGCTACTTTCACAGAGAAGGTTGCTTACGATCACAAAAAGGCGCAGTTTAATTCTGAGTTGGAACGCTGGAAATGCACTATGCAACATCAAACGAAGGTAAATAGTAATACATAATTCTCTTTATATTTCTTTGTTGCAACCAAACGAGAAATATTACAATGGAAAAAAGTTAAAGTTCAGAATTACAGGGTTCGGACTCGCGCCGGTTTTGACACTTTTTTGAGCGATGCCACTATTTTGAAAAAAGTGCCACTAGCGCCACTATGTCTTCACTTTCCCTTGAAAAATGTTTCCGAAATTATTCGCTAAAATAACCTGTCTATCATCTTAAGTACAGAAATATTTATCGAAAAATAGTAGGATTGTACGACATTTTTGACTTTTTAAAGAAAAATCTTTCAAAATAATATCCTTTTGATTTGTAACACTTATTGGTTGAACATTTTAAAGTTGAAAACGTCCGAAATCGAATTATTAAAAAATAAACAAATTCATAGGTATTTCAACCGTACTGTCTCAAAGTATAATTTTCAAATGAAAGCCTTACTTTTCGATCTAATTATTTAAAATTGAATATCATTCAAAAATTAATTATATTTCAAATAAACAGAGTTTCAAAATCAGCAAAAGTATAAAATATCAAATTGGAAGCATCACGAATTAAAAAAGCTTAGAACTGAACAATTGAAAAATAAACAAGTTCAACATTTAACAATGTTTGAACTTGAGTGGCTTCAAGAACAAACAATGCTTTTTTTTGGTCTGACGCGATTTTTAAAGTAAAATATTAAATTAATATCCATACAAAATTTTTTTATTTAACATTACCTATTATTTAAAATAATAGAAGAGCAAGGACAATGTTTTTTATAATTGATGGAAATTCATGTCTTAACTTCAGAATTAATACATATAATTTTTTTTACAATTTATAGATAATCAAATCGTTGCATTTTTTATAAAAAATGCCAATTTCTGACGAAAAATATTAACGTAACCTATTATTGTTCAAATATTGTCAATATTTTCTGAAATCTAATTGAACTTTATCAGCAATAGCAATTTTAGACGAAAAGCATTAACATAACCCAAAAATTGTTTAAGATTGTAAGTCTTCTTTTAAACCCATTAAACCTAATGTTTTTGGTTTAAAATCACTGATTTCCAATAAAGAATGTTAACATAACCTAAAATTGTTTAAAAGTTGTGAATCTTCTTGT
Organism: Andricus curvator; assembly: GCA_932195095.1. Taxonomy (NCBI): domain Eukaryota; kingdom Metazoa; phylum Arthropoda; class Insecta; order Hymenoptera; family Cynipidae; genus Andricus; species Andricus curvator. Next base: position 304,566 of record CAKNYM010052567.1, read on the forward strand.
AAATATAATTTTTAAAAATTTAAAAAAAATTTCTGACGAGAAACACTAACATAAATAAAAATGTTGTAAAGATTCTAAATCTTGTTCAAATTATAATGATTTTTGTTTGAAAATACCAATTTTCGATGTAAAAAGAAAATGTAACCTAAAACTGTTCAAAAATGATTCTTTGTTTAAGAATAACAATAACAATTTTAGGTAAAACACACCAACATAACCTAAAGTTCTTGAACGATTGTAAATAAATATTCTTTCAAATCTAATAATGTTTTATTAAAAATACTAATAATTGCTGACGAAAAACACTAACCTAATATAACAGAAAATTGTTCAAAATTGTAAATCTTGAAAATCTAATGATTTGTGTTTAAAATACCTATTTTCTGTGAAAAACGTTAATATATCCAGAAACTGTTTAAAAGTGCGAATCTTGTTCGGACTGTAATGATTTTGGTTTTAAAATACCAATTTTTGGGTAAAAGACACTGAAATAACCTAAAATGGTTTAAGGCTTTGAATTTTATTTGAAATCTAATTTTTTTAAATTAAAAATATCAATTTCCGACGAAAAACACTACCATAATCCAAAATTGTAAAAAATTCTAAATCTTGTTCAAATTATAATGGTTTTTGTTTTAAAATACCAATGTTTAGTGCAAAGCACTAACATAACTTAAAATTTTTAACATTTTAATCATCTCATTTGAAATAGAATTTTACAATTAAAAATCCAATTTCCGACAGAAAACACTAACATAAAATCCAAAATTGTTAAATTGTTAAAAGATTCTAAATCTTATTCAAATTATAATAACTTTGATTTGAAAATACCAATTTTTGGTGCAAAACGCTAACGTAACCTTAAATTGTTGTAAAATTACTATGAACCTTTAAAGTCTAATGAGTTTTGTTTAAAAGGACCAATTTCCTGTGACAAACGTTAATATAACCTGAAATTGTTCAAAAATTGCAACCTAAATTTTTTAGACATTTTTAGTCTTCGAAATTTTATGATTTTATTTTTAAATTCTTTTTTTTTAATATGTACTAATTTCCAGCGAAAAACACTATCATAAAAAGTGTATAATATTTACAATAATTTATCAGATAATTTCAAGGTTTTAATTTAACCGGGCAAGAGTATTAAGAAGCACAAATGTTTCTTAATTCGTATAAGGTTTTCTATGATTTTTCTTAAGGGATTCTTTTTAGATTTAATTTTCACAATTTCAAATTCAAGATATAAAACAACTTCAAGTAATGAAAAGCCAATCAGGTTTTCAACAACAATGATTGCGAGATTTTCGAGATATATCGTTACTCCACTATTTTAGGATTCGATAAAAAAATGCAATGTATTTCTGTTTTGAAAATAGTTCAAATTAGAAATCTTTCCCAATAACTAATAAGAATTCAAATAAAAAAGGTTCTAGTTTAGAAACGAATGAATTTGATATCAAACAATGGAACAGAAAATTGAAATTTTTCAACTTTGCAACAAGTTAAATTTAAATAGAAAAAAATCTGTCACCTAAAAAGCATAACAAATTGAAAAAATCTTTAAATTAACCTAATTTTAAAATTCAAACAACTCAAAATAAAAATATGCTCAATATAAAATTATATGTAAACTATAAACTTGCCTCTTTTTAAAATAATGCAAGTGGACAATTATTAAATTTTTTAAATAAATATTTTAGATGTGAATGAGTCTATTAATTTCATTCATTTAAGATTTTTTAAGTAACTCAAAGTATGTAGAAATTCCTGGGATTTAAAAATACGTCAAAATTAAAACGATCGGGTTTAGAGTAATAACTTTATTGGAATAGGTGAAGTAAGAATTAATTTTCAAAGCTTTTTTTTATATCTTTGAAAATACTTTAAATCAGAGTTTAATGGTTTCTCTCTGGTTTAATTAGTTTCATTTTATGCGATATTTCTTCTTTAATGATATTTTTCTCTTCTGAAAGTCTCTAATATTGTGAAGTCTAATTTTTTAAAACTATTATTTATTTTTTAATTTCATCAAATGTTAACAAAATAGCAAAATAGTATTTTTTTAATTTACTCATTTACACAAAATAATCTTGTGGAAATTCTAAATATCTCCATAGAATGCAAAATTATGAATATGATATTATGGAATTTCCTTACAATACTTTGTTCAATTTTCGTATGATTTATAACTATAGAAAAACGTCTTTAATGGATCGAGAATGAAAATAGTGTATGTAACTTCATAGTTAATTTAATTTATGCAAATATAACTTCTAAAATCATAGAATTTTATGGTAGAAGGAAGAAAATTGAAGCTACTACATACTGTTTTTTGCTTTATGAATATTTCTACACATATATCGTTTGATTTCATTTACTTTGCTAACAAAAATTACAAATTATTGTTCTTTCTGTGAAACTTTTGTACTCTGTATTCCTAAAGAAATACTTTTTCGAAACCTCATGCGACTTATGTCACTATTGGACTTTTTCATAGGCATTCTAGTCGATCCATGACTTGCTTGCTTTATAAAATATAAGTTTAATATAAAAAAAAAAAATCATGACACTATTTTGCTATTATTTTAACAAATGTATGCTACTTTTGACACTATTTTTTATCTTTAAAATGAGCCCGAACCTGGAAAATATAGTTAAAATAACAAATCAATAGGAACCCTATTTCTTTTAAATGTTCCAAACTGCCGTATTTTTGTGCTTATTTGAAATTCTCGTTTTGTTAATTTCAGGAAGTCAAGCAATTGCTTTTCAACGTCCTTCTGTTTCCCGATGGTGGATGGCTAGTTGATACGAGTAATAATAACGGCGATACTTTGAGCCCTGAAGAAATGTTGCGAGAACACCAGATGGAAAAGCTCCGCAAGCTCTGCATTCCCAAAGTTGCGCTGCTTTTGCACACCGTTATGTCTGAAATGAATGAACACTTTGAATGTGTTCAATTGGCAGATACTCTCGCTTCCGAACAATACCAGTTGTACAATGTAAGTAGAAATTATTGCGTACGTTTAGTACAAAAAATTAATGAGAGGAAATCTAAAAATATCATAATTTTCACTAAAAATTGTTTTACATTACACATTTTGAAACTCAAGAAATTTTATTCAAGGTATTAAATTCATTAAATTATTTTTCAGACAAAATTTACCAATATTTGAAACTTTAATTTATTATTTTTTGACCAGGAATTTTGTAAATTTTTAGAAGAAAAATCTGTGCAATAACTTGAAGTATCACAAATTTCATATCACATGATAGAATGCAATTTAAAATAGGTTCGTTTGTAACTTATTTTTTAATGTTCAGTTCAGTTGTTAACTTTTTCATTTATGAAATTATTCAGTTTACAAGACATAATTCCAAAATTTTGTTGCTTAAAAAATTTCCCATCCTAGATCTTCATTTTTAGGCGTACGTTTTCAATTTTAAGAATTTTAAAATGCATTTTTAAAGACTTTAAGTCTTAAAAAATACAAAATTAAAAGCGTTTGAAATTTTAATTTTTGGTTGAAGAACTTTTTAAGTTTATCAACTGTAAATATACATTAATTAAAGGTTTTTAAATTGAAATGTAGTTCGAGTATTAAAAATTGAACAAATTGATTTTACAAGGCGAGTCTAAATCTGTTCAAAATTAAGTAATTTACAGAAGTTAACGTTAAAAATGGAACTAATTTAATTCGAAAGCCTTAGCAGTTAAACAAATGTTAAAGGTCCGACTGAAAGTTAAAACTATTTTCAATTTTTAAATAATTTCAAATTAACAGATTCATAATTAAACGCTTTTATTAAATAATAAATCCTATTCAAATATTGTTTCAGTCTAAAATATTCGATTTTGAACTCATTCAATTAAAAAATATTATTAAGAAAAAGAACAATTTTTTATTATTTAGCAATATTTGTCTGTTCATTTATAATTAATGAAATGGTTGAATTTTGATGTATATATAATAATTGAACAATTATTAATTTACAAAAAATTCGAGCAACTTTAAGAGATATTTAGAAATTCTGAAAAGATTCAAACTAAATTTAAAACTTGAAAAGATTTCCAAAATTGTCAAAAAAGAATCCGGAAGATTTTAAGGCATTTTTTTATTTTTCTGGACTTTTAAAACATTTTAGGGAAAATTCAAATAATTTTAAAACATATTTAGAAGTTTTGAAAGAATTTGAAAAGATTTCAAAACATTTGAAACAAAATGTAGATTTTTGATGATTTTGAAATAATATTTTGAAGCGTTGCAAGGATTTTGAAAGGGTTCAAGATAATACATTTTTTTATTTTTAAGATTCCTGCGAAAATTTTAAATGTTTAATTTTGAAAAAACAATTTTAACAGAATATTTAAAAATATCTCAAACAAAAACAAATTTTGATGTACAAATAACAATTGAATCAACAATTAAATATCAATTTGTAACGATTTAACATTAAAATAATTTCACTTCTAATTTAATAAATGATCGGTTTAAAAAACATTTTATAATCATCCAATTTTTCTATCTTAAAATTGCTTAGAATGATATAATTTCAAAAAATTTACAATTTTATTGATTCATTCTTGAATTTAGAGCATTGAAGATGATAACGTGGAATTATTTAACCAGAAATCTTTGAACTGTACAATTTATACAAGTTTAATTTTTTTAGTTTAGCTTTTAATTAAAAATTTTCAATTGAAAAGTATTAAAAACTTTCATTTCATACGCGTAAATTATTAAGCGTTTGACTAAAAAGCCTTTTTAAAGTTCCATTAAAAAAAATTAAAATGAAATATATTTCCCCATTGAGAGTTTCAATTTGCAGTTTAGTTTTCATTACTGCAAATGAAAAAAATCTTACGTTTAAGAGTTCGATTTTTTTTTAAATTTCAATGACCGTGAAAAATTGTTGCGTACTGGGAAAAAACCGGGCATTTTTTTCCTCGATTAAAACAGCCACCCTGGAATTTCAACATCAAATTGATATTAAAAGCGACAATAATAAATAAATATTCCAGCTGTCAATAAATATCGCTTACTTCATTAACTATTGTATGGAAAAAAATCTTATTGTGTTTAAACAGTCTATTATTGAATATTAAAATTTCATCAATTTTATCTGAGAAATAATTACATAAATTTAATACTTTGCCTCACATTTTGTCGGTTTCAAAATGTATAATTTATTATTTAAAACAATTTTAGTAAATATTGTGATGTTTTTAGATTTCTTCTGATTACTTTTTTTTGTACGGAACATACAACTCGACTTTTTTGAAGAAGGGCCCGACGTTTTTTTTTATTTTTGGCTTTAAAATGTCCGTGAAATGCTTAACAATAATAACTTTTTTTCTTCTTTCAGGTTTTCCCGAAGGAAAAGCTTCGTGAAATTTTCAAAAAGATCTGCGAGTCCTCCTTAGCCCTGATGGGACAGAAGAAAGATTCCTGGGGTTATCCGAAATAAAAGTATTCTAGACGACATTCTGTGAGTGAACCAGAACAAAAAATGTACAACATGTAAATTCCGAATTTTTTTTTATAAAACCAGTTTATTGTCAACCACAAGAAGTGAATATAAAATTTGATACAATGTTCAATAATGCATAATCATAATCATAATACCTTACAGTACCTCATAATCGTTAAAATGTCTCGCTTTTCTCAATCGCTGTTACAGATTACGAACTAAAAGTAATATTCGCGAAGTTGAACGTTATTATGTAGGAATATATTCTTATTTCATGCTTTGTGCTTTTCATTTGCTTGACTACTTTATTTTGATTTGACTGCACTTACGGGGCATTAAAAATTCCCTGTTCTTGTGATTAACTCACAATATTAATTTTATATCCACTGAACCGATAAGTTGTGACACTTTACATTAAAGTTTGCTTCCAGCAGTCAGGAAAGATTTATTTTTTTAATGGCTGTATGACAAATTCTACTAGGATAAATACTTTTTAAAACCTAATCCCATTGTTGACAAATAAAGTGATACGTATTCTGATTATAGCAGTCTTTATATTTCTGCCATTATATTTCTGTTATGTCGTATTTCATTTTTTCTTTTCTTTAATAACTTTATAATGACCAAGCAGGGATAATTACTAGCTCACTTGAATTATGAATAAACTATATATCAATAATCTGTAATATTTACGAATATTCAACGAATTCTAATATTTTTTAGTTGGAAATTGAGCAAAAGAAAAACGAGATTCTTGAAAATGTTTGCATTAAGTTATCCTTTTTTATACTTCCAGTTTATAAGTTTTTCTTTCCGCCCGAAATTTAAATAATGATTTTTAGAGAAAATTAGGAATAAAAGGATCCAGAATTAAGAAATTACTTTAATATTAACATTTAAACATTATTACAGATTTAATGTAACGTATTTATTCACCAAGTGGTTTTAAAATTATTTAAAGTCGACAATATTAATCCCCATTCAATGGATTATTTGTTCGTTATTCTAAATGATATGATATACAAAGAAACACGATAGCTTTGTATATGTGATATTTTTACATAAATTTTCTCAAACTGAAAAAGAACTAAACTTCTGTTATATAATATGATTAATTCGCACTGCTAAAAATTAATCAAGTCCAAGAATTTTGTCAGTGTTCAAGGCTGATTATTAAATTATTTACATGACAATAAAAGTGGCAGTAAAAAATAATATTTTTCAACATCTAAATTAATATTTTCTCAGTAGAAAGCGATTTCTATCAAAAACGGAATTTATTTGCATTTTTAAAAGATCGGGAAGAATTTGTGGCTTTCAACTTTTAAATATAAAAAATACTTTTCAACCCTGTGAGACACATAATTAACATGGAACTTGTGCAACACTACACGCTGGATTTCTACAGTTTTCCAATCGTTCGTTAGACTAAACTTTTGATTAGTCTAGCGATCAACAATTGTTTACCACAACTGATCAAAAAGGGACGCAACTAAAGTCGAGGCCCCTCACTTCTTTTTATTGCAACTCGCTCAAGAAAATCTTGGAATTATTTAATATAAATTATCTGAAAGCTTTAAGTCTTCCGAATTCAACGTTCTGATCACTTTTATTCTGAAAAGTTTTTGTTAATGGTTAGAGGGCAAAACATCCCAAAAGCAGGGTTTTTTTTGGAGGTATTCAATAATTTACTTTTTACGGGCATTTATTTAAATATACTTTAGCTTGAGAACGAATGTGCAGTTTTGTGAGGCGAGTGCAGTGCAATAATTAAATTTATGCTAAAATCATTGTAGCGCAAGAAGTATCATTTTGAATATTTCTGTCTTTAATTAGTCTTGGAATGTGGGCGGCACAGCGGGGCAAGTGGCAGAAAAAAATACCCTTTCGATGACGATAGTAACTCTGTTGTCACATCTATCTAGGGGATTTGACTTGCTTCTGGATTTACCATTGTCACCGAAAGGGAACTTTTTTCCACCACTTGTTCCGCTATGCCGCCGACGTGTCAGCACTGATATATTTAATTATTGCACTGCACTCTCGCATCATAAAACTGCACATTTGGAGACATTAAACGGCTTCCTATCTTTATTCGTTCTCAAGATAAAGTATTTGTAAATAAATCCCCGTAAAATGTAAATTATTGAATATTTCATAAACTTGAAATATGTATTGCATTGAAGAATGTTTATTAAACAATTCAGAGATTTTTTTTAACGAATTGCAATCAAAATTTATGAACGATACGTCCTTTTCTTTCCAGTTGCGATTCTCAATATGAATACAATTTTGTTGACTATTACGTACTTGTACTGCATAATGCGAGATAAGATACACCTATTGAGAGAAAATTTAAGAGTAAGAATGTTAAATCGTATACGACTTTCATACTGTAGGAGTTAATGGTAATGTTAGTGAATAACTATTCGGCAAGCATTCTCCTTTTCACCAACACTCGTAAACATTCTTTCTCTGTCTCCCGATAATCTTTTTTTTCGCTCTTAACTTGAAACGAGGGATCGAACGGTGATCAAAAATGCCTTACAACCGGCTAATATTATTCGTGATATGCCTAGCCTAACACACAAACGTTGAAAAAAATGGTTGACAATCTTCAACATTGTCTCACATGGGGACGTATTAAGGATTCGACAAGATTTTGATACGTTTTCGAACATATTTTCATGAATTGAAGACAATTTTATCTAACAGTGATATCGATAAATTCTAGAATCTCTCATTCGTGCACGTATGTAGGACCAGGCTACAATAAAATTGCAACCAGAAAAAGGGTCCTTTCCAGTCGCATGCATATTGACCAAATTCTTACCTATTTTCGAAATTCTTAAGACTCAGAGCAACTACGATTAGATGCCACTTACAACTACTTCTCGTTTTATTTATCGAGATTTCATTATTATAAGTTATTATTTGTTATTGTCTAAGTATATTTTATATTTTACAACCTGTGCCGTGCCAGAGGTAATTTACAGAAGTTGTCTAGTTTCAAGAGTACCTTCTCAGAAAATCTGTAATATACAGAGACACAAGAGTTTTTACAGAGAACATATTTTGTAGATCACACAAATTATCGGACATTCAAAAGATGTATTCTTAGGTGACTAAATTGCACTTGAAACCAAAAACACGCTTTCACATCGGCTGGGTTTCCGAGAAAAAAGTTGGCATCTGAATACAATTTTTCTTCTGAAAATTTTTTTTTTATTTCGTATACATGGTATTATTTTATTTTTAAAGTCGCCGAGAAACACAGTTACAAAAAAATTAAATTGATCAATAATACGGCAATTTAAATTCTCAATAGTTTGAGAAATATTTTTCTTAAACTGAAAGTATTGATTCAATTCAGGTAAAATAAAAAAGAGTCTTACGTTTTTTTTATTTACGCTATTATTGATTATAAGTCACGAACTTCACATTAAATTTCCTTTTAATCTTTTATTAAATTAAACGAGAATTTTTTAAAAAGTTCGTCACTCAAAGGAAATATTTTTACAATAAGAATTAATCCTGCTGTAGAATAAGGGGAAAAAGAATTTTGTACCGGTTGTTTTTGGATAAGAGTAAAATTCGTATTTTCTTGCAATGTCTTAAGTATTATTTTTAGCCTCTGGGTTTTTAAAGAAATTGATTAGTCAACTCAACTTTTTTCTCAGTAAATATTCTATCTCATATAAGATATAAGTACATCATTATGTATTCTTAAAACTAGAAGTTATTATCTGCTTCTTAAAATCTAGTAACTCTGTTGGACACTTTTGGGCTGCTCCGTGCAAATGATCACAGGGTGTCTACTCAAATCCAGGGAAAAAATTCCCTGCCAATTCCAGGATTTTTCCAGGTATAAATTTTTCATAGTAGTAAGCCATTCAAATATTTGGCAGTTTCGGAAGAATATTATAAATAATGTTTTTTTTTTTATTCACTAGAGATTGAATTAATATGTTTAATTTAGGAAGCTTTGATAAATTATGTTGCAAGGTATTCTTAAATATATTAGCACCATCGATTAATCAAATAATTAAATAATACTAAAAACATAATTGATCATTTCTTGAATTTGTCTCTAAACTCCTCCGTGAATTTGAATAATAATAAAAACAAATTTTTATTTTATCTTATACTTAAACTTCAGTTTATATTTAGGTAAAATTAACGTTAGGTAAAATTTAATTTAAATCGCTACAAATTCCTAACAAATTTTCAACCGAAGTGATAAATTTTCAACTAAAATGATGAATCTTCAACGGGAATAGATGAATTCTAAACCAAAAATATAAATTTTTAACAAAAGAGTTTTTATTTTCATTAAAAAAAAAAAGAATTTTCAAATAAAATGATGAATATTTAACTGGAATACTTGAATTTGTAACGAAAAAGATGAATTTTCTAAGAAAAAGATACACTTTCTACCAAAAAAGACGACTTTTGAACAAATTACGTAAATTTTCAACGAAATGTTGGAATTTTCCACTAAAAAAAATTCAATTAAATAGTAGAATTTTTAACTAAAAAAGATCAATTTTAAACCAACAAAGAAAAAGTTCAATTTTCAGTTAAAAAAATTAATTTTCAACGAAACTGATGAATTTTCAACTAAAATCATGAATCTTTAACTGAGTTGAATTTTAAACTAGAAAGATCAAATTTCAACTAAAATGATGAATATTGAACTGAATTAGTTGAATTTTCAACTAATAACATTAATTTCTACCAAAAAAGACGAATTTTCAACAAAATACATGAATTTTTAACTAAAAAAGATAAATTGTCATTCAAAAAATGAATAGTTACAAAAAAAAATTTCACCCAAAAAAAACTAATTTTCAAAAAATAGTTACATTTTCAAAAAAAAATGATGAATTTTCAATTAAAATAATGAATCTTTAACTGGAATAGTTGAATTTTAAACCAAAAAGATGAATTTTCAACTAAAATTATGAATCTTTAACTAGAATAATTGAATTTTCTGCCAAAAAGATTAACCTTCAACCAAGAAGATTAATTTCTACCAAAAAAGACGAATTTTCAACTAAAAAAGATAATTTTTCAACCAAAAATTGTATAATTATATTTTTAGTTAAAAATTAATGTTCAAACAAAAAATGAATTTTTAACTAAAATTATGGAATATTCAACTGGAATAGTTACATTTTCAGTTAAAAAATTAATTTTCAACTAAAGAAAAAAAAAATGTTCAACAAAATAGCTAATTTTTCAACCAAAGAGATGAGAGTTCAATTAAAAATCCTAATTAATCAATATTAATCAAGAATTAGGAATTAATTATTAATCTTCAACCAAAACAATTAGTTTTTAGCAAAAGAGTTTAAATTTCAACCAAGTAATTAAATTTTAATTACAAAGAAGATGAATTCTGAACCAAAAATATTAATATTTCAACTAAAAAAGATTTTTCAGGCAAGAAAAAAAAATTACTAGCCTACTATAAAGCTACTTTTACAAATGAGTCATTATTATTCAATTTTACATTGCAATTAAAAAAAATTAGGCAGGTTCTCAAAAAAATGTTCTGACTTAAAAAAAAAATTTCCTGAAATTTCCAGGTATATGAAAATTCCCCGACAATTCTGTTTTCCATGTTTTGAATATGGGGTAGACACCCTTGATCAGCTCGTAATTTTTATACCCTAGGGATATCATTAATCATTAAATTTCAATAAATGCAAAAATACAATGGATCGACCCCGAAAAACTTGATATCGAATGGATATGTTTTCATAATTTCCTTCCCTTAAGTTATTTCATTCGGAGCAACCCTTTTAACAGCAGTCAGTCCGTCGAGTTATTATTCTATTATTGTCCGTCGAAGATTCGTGGTGGTTTTTAGTCACTCACGCGTTAGAAGTACTCGAAAATAATGGCATTAATACAGAAAAAAAGTGCAATACTTTCCTCTCGTAGTTGAGATTGCAACACCGACGCAACAGTTAATCATTATTTATTTTATTCTTATTGTCACTTATTGTTAGTTACAGTTAAGTCGTGACACTACTTAAACTTTACACTCTTGACTCATTACTTTCATTGCAGGTCATATTTTCCATGGAGGTAAAGCAGAGTTTCGGAACATTTCGGAACTTCTTCAAAAACAGCAGTTTCACACTAGTGTTTTATTATTATTTTTTTTTTCATCAAGCGATAATTTCGAGTCAATTTAGAGGACACCCCAGCACTTGGAACCTGACACGGTGAGGCTGAACCAACTTTAATTGCAAGGTCGTTGCATATTGAATTTTGTGACTAATAATGGTAGTTTGTAATCCCACGGACATCTTAAGACAAAAAAAAATCCATTGGACCTTTTTGGAAAAACGTCGATTCAATTCTAATCTATTTTAAAAATCTTTTCACTAAAAATTGTTTTAAATTATAAATGATAAATTTTAGAGCTGAAAACATTTGATAAACGGTAATTCATGAAATTATTTTTTAGACAAAATTTACCAATCACAGTCTTTGCCCTGCATTTCCCCTCTTTTCAAATTCCTCTTTTTCCACCATTTAAAACATTTTCCCCTTTATCCCATTTTATCGTTAAAACTACAATATTTAAAGTATTCAGGAAATTCTCTGAAATTAATAAATGTATAAAAACCATAGTTCGTTTTACGTCTACAGCAATATTCTATTCAAAATTAGAATATGCTAGCGAGAGTAGTGAAAGTTTATTTTTTGTTGACTTACAGAATACCTATTGTAATTGTTGAGTTTACAGTTTACTATTTAATATTAATTTTTTACTTTAAAATTTTTCCATTTTAGGTCTTCATTTTTAAGCGTACATTTTCAATTTGAAGTATTTAAAAACACAGTTTTGAAGGCCTGAAAAATTAAAAGTGAAAAGCGTTTGGAATTGAAATTTTTTGATAAAAAAACGTTTTAATTTTATGAACTGTAAATATAAATTAATTAATAATTTTTAAAAATTGAATTCGAGTATTAAAAATTAAACAATAATTCATTTTAAAAGATTTTTAAATTCAATTTCAAATCATATTCATATATTGTTTCAGTCTAAAATATTCCATTTTTAACCTATTCAATGTGAAATTTTTTAGTTAAAAAAAGTACAATTTTTATATTTAGCAATATTTGTTCATTCAAAATGAGTTCAATTCAAATCAAATACTTAAAACTAAACAATTTGAAACTGATTTGTTTGAAATAGAAAGCTTGGAATCGTTAAAATTTCAGAGTGCTGAATTTAAACTTTAAAATGTTAATCGTTTCATTTTTTTAATTTTTAAGTGAAAGTGTTGAATTTTGAACAATTGAACTATTAATTAGTTGAAATTACTTGAAATAAAAATAATTTAACTTCGAATCTAAAAAGTCTTCAGTTTGAAAAAAATGTAATCGTTCACTTTTTAATTTTTCTAACTTAAAATTGCTTAAAATGATATAATTTTGTGAATATTACAAAAATGTATTGATTCATTTCTTAATTTAGAGTATTGAAAAGGATTGATATATTTTTAACTACAAGTCTTTAAACTGTTAAATTTATGAAAGCCAAAAATTAAAGTTTTCTAGTTTTAACGACATTCAATTTGAAATTGTCGAATTGAAAAGTGTTGAAAACTTTTATTCTACACGTCTAAATTATTGAGCGTTTAACTAAAAAAATTCTGGATTACAAATATTTTAAGCTTTAATTTTAAACATTTAAATATTTCCAATTTAAGTGCTTCAATTTGGAGTTCAATTTTTATTACTTCAAATAAAAAATTGTTTATCTTTAAGAGTTAGAATTTTCTAATTTCAATGAAGATTAAAAATTTTTGTGAACCGGGAAATGACCATGAATTTTTTTCTGAATTGAAATGTCCACCCTGATTTGTGAAAAGTAAAATGTTTTACGTGCTGAAACTGGAACTATTTTTAATTTGAGTTGAAGTGATTTAAAAAGTGTAATTTCGAATTTACATTCAAAGTTATTAATTATTATATTGTATTGTATTATATAATTAATTATTCAATAACTACAAAATTTCTTATGAAAAGATTCTTTTTTCTTTTCTACATGTAAAAATAAATGTTTAATCTTTCCGATATGTTTCCTCTTTTGTGTGAAAAATTACCCTATTTCCCCTTTTTGAGCTCTTTTTGCGCTGTGATCCCTGCAATAATTGAAACTTCAATTTACGTTTTTATTGATGAACTTTTCAATTTCAATAATAAACTGCTTAAATTTAATAAGATTTTTTTCATACATTATTCAATAAAGTAAACGATATTTATTATCATCTGTAATGTTTATTTATTATTTTCGCTTCTGATCTAATTTTTCTATTGAAATTTCGAAAAATGCAGCAAGTTACGACTAAAATCGTGGTAAATTGGGTTTAATGTTTAAAAAATGCAAGACGAAGTGTGAAGAAGAAATTCACGATATTTTCAAAAAAAAGTCTAATGTACCACTTTATGAAAAATAATTTCATGAATTGAATACTTTGCATCCAATTTTTTAATTTTAGAAATGTATAATTCATAATTTAAAACAGTTTTAGTGAAAATTATGACGTTTTTTGGATTTCTTCTAATGAATTGTTTTTTTGTAATAAACATAAAAATCTACTTTTTTTAAAAGGGACACGATGGATTTTGATGTTTTTGGTCTTCAAATGTCCGTGGAATTAGAGACGGAAAATCCCATACGAAAAAATGAAATACCTTGAAATTGGTTCAGCCCCACCGTACAACATATCATATTTAGGAAAAGAAATAGAACATTATCGCTAAAGTCTCTACAATCTAGACTGATTATGTATTTCTCTGACTTCTTGGTTGCATATTTTTCAACCCCTTGTGCACGTCGCCTGATCCATTCGTAACTTTATGTCACTCATTCGCATCTCTCATGGATTTTTTTTTACAAATTGAAACTAGATCGAATTTTTCAATTATTTAAATGATTCAGCAGTAGGAGATTTGTTCAATCTTATCCTCTTTAGATATGTAAAGCCTCCTCCTCCTCTCCTTCTCGTTTTTTTAATTTGTAAAAAAAACTACCAGTAATATGTGTATTTACGATTCACGATATTCATACTCTAAGATCAATATATTTTCTACATTCATAACACATCTAGATTTTCAGTCATCCTTACTATTAAAAAAATATGCCATCGCATTTTTGCTGAGCTACGTGCGCAAGGAGTCTGTTCCTAAGTACTAGAGGGTATCTCCTGTCCGAGTGGATAATCCTGATTCGCTTTGTTTCCTTTGAATATCTGTACCGAAGGCACAATTATACTTTCACTCCGTTTTAGGAAGGTCCACTCTTACTTTATATTACATCATACATGTACAATTATACATACATGTACACCTTACAGCACATTATTTTATGATTATAATTTGTAGCTATGACCTTAAGAAATTAGATTTCTCATTATTCGCCCTTGCTTCAACTATTGTACGGATTTATTGTCGAACAGCATTTATAAATATCCTTAAAGGCTATTTAATTTAAAATTACGTAAATCTAATTATAGCTTTGTGCAAAATTTACATCGTACACACCCTCCACACTCGAAAATGAATCTGGGTTCGTCAAAAACGAGGATTTTCTTACTAACTTTCAAAATTTGCAATTTAAAACACTCTTTCGATTAGGACTGGTGCATGTTTAAATAGTGCTAAACAGAACGTTTTAACTTTTAAGAATAAAGTTTAACTTTGCAACCTTAAGTTTAAAAATATTTAAGCCAAAAAAGCTTTCTAGATAATTCGCAGATTTATTATGAAAAATATTTGATTAAGTACCTTTCCTATACAAGTAAATTATCACTATCAAATGGATCCTGAGAATGTTGGAAATAAATTGTTACGATTCTTTTTCAGAGTGTGGATATAAAATCGATTTCAAAAAGAGAGAAGAGAAAACCGCAATATTTATTACTTTCAGCGGTTTCTTGAACTCTCCTAATTATTGTCGGAAATTCCTCAAATCAGATCCTGATTGGTATTGTCGTGGATTTTGTTTGAATTGTTATCTCATAAATTTTTTATTGTCTCGCCCGGTTGAGCGCATTTTGTGTACGTTTCTTCTCTTTATATTATGTAATAATATATAATATACGGTATCATATATTACCGTATATGTGTATATATATATATATATATATATATATATATATATATA
>CAKNYM010052567.1:326317-341970 GCA_932195095.1 Andricus curvator
AAATAGATAGAAAAAGATAGACGTTCATAGATGTAGGATACGAGGCGATAGAGGAGAGAATACTAAACAAGATAGAAGGTAATCTAGATTGACACAGGGAGAGAAAAATATTAAAGAGGATAGATAAAGGATAACAAGAGGTAGAGAAAAGGAGATTGAAAAAGATAACGGGAGTTTATATTGACAGACAGATCGAAAAATATTGACGTCGATAAAATCAGGATAGGATGAGATAGAGAAAGATTGACGTGGATAGATGAAGGACGAAAAGAGATAGAGGAATGAAGATTGAAAAAGAGAACGACTGTTTAGATTGATAGAGAGGCAGAAAAATATTGACGTTGGTAGAATCAGGATTGGATGAGATAGAGAAAGATTGACGTGGATAGATGAAGGATAAGGAGGGATAGAGAAAAGGAGATTGAAAAAGATAACGGGAGTTTATATTGATAGAGAGATAACAAAATATTGAGGTTGTTAGGTAAAGGATAAGAAGGGATAGAGAAAAGGAGATTGAAAAAGATAACGGGAGTTTAGATTGATAGAGAGATAGAAAAATATTGAGGTTGATAGGTAAAGGATAAGAAGGGATAGAGGAGATTGAAAAAGATAACGGCAGTTTAGATTGATAGAGAGATAGAAAAATATTGACGTTGATAGAATCAGGATAGGATGAGATAGAGAAAATGAGATTGAAAAAGAAAGACGTGAATATGGACAAAAAGATAGAAAAAGATTGACGTGGATAGATAAAGGATAGGATGAGAGAGAAAAGAAAGGATTGAAAATTATAGACCCGAATTTAGATTGACATAGAGATAGAATGGGATACAATTTATCTATCTATTTCTATCGTAAAGATTCAAAATGATTCAAAAGGATAGGATCTCTATCTTTTTACTTGCAGCAGGGCTATGAAATACAAAAATAGTCAATTAATATTAATTTTATATTTTAATTTAAAAATTGCGTGATACAATAAAAAAAATAATCGCATGTGTAGTGCGCGTTTTCTATAGTAAATATAAAAAATGCGAATTAAAATTTGTAATCTCAAGTATCTGCATTCTAAATTTGAGAATATATCTGAAAAGAAACTACGTTTAAATATCCTTATGGGGGAAATTGGTTGCATTAACGTTGAAGGATTCGCTTAAGCGTTTCCTCCTTTCATCATTAACAAGCACTTTAATGAGCAAAATTGATTATACTAACTTTGCAGGATTGGTGTTGTCTACTCCTCCTTCCACAATGAAAGTGTATGTGTGACCTCGTTCTACAGTAATTTCGGGTATAAGACGATCGTTTATGTACCAAGCGATTCCCCAAGAAGGTTTTCCTGTGAATTAAAATAGGATATTTTTTAATAATTGAAATAATAATAATGAGACGCAAAACAAAAAACGAAAAAAGGAGCGGTTGAAAAACTACGTCACGCTATTTTCAACACTTTTTCCACACCTCCCCTTTTTCTTCACAACAAAGCTGAAACCCCCCAGGGTGACATCATAATTATGAAACCTTTTTGAGTCAAAACTTTTTCTTCGATTTCATTTGATAAATGTCACAAATAAAACACAAAACATACAAACATAATATTTTAATAGACTTCGCAGCCCAAAATGCACTCAAAACTGTGGAAATAGGGTAATTTTTCATGAAAATAAGGGAATAAATTCTTTAGAATAAAATTAATATATAGTTACCATGTTGAATTCAATATGGAACGCTTAGAATTTAAATTATTTTATAGCATTTTAAATGAAATCGTCGAATTTTTTGAATTCTTAAACAAATAGAGGAATCTTTAAGCCAAAAAGACCAAATTTTTAGAAGACAGTTGAATTTTCAACCAAGAAAAATGAATTTTCAACCAAGATCTTTTCTATCAAAAAAGATGCATTTACAATCCAGAGGAAGAGTTTTCTATCCCAACAAGACAAATTTGCACCAAAACTGTTAAATTTTCGACTAAAGATGACTTTTTAACAAAATACTTGAATTTTTAACCAAATAAGTAAATTTTGATCAAAATAGTTGAATTTTCAACTAAAATGGCGAATCTTCAACAAAGAAAATGAATTTTTAACAAAGAATTTCAACTTTGAAAGAAGGAGTTCAATTTTCAATAGAAAAAGGTTAATACTCAACAAAAAATATAATAGTTGATATTTCAACCAAAAAAGGTTTCAATTTTAAATCAAAAACAGTCGAATTCAAACAAAGAAATGAATTCCCAACGAAAAATGTAATAGATATTTCAACAGAAAAAGATTAAAAATAAAACAGATCAATTCAATAAAAAAAAATTTCGAACAAAATAGTTGAATCTCTAATAAATATTGCCTAAATTTTAACCAAAAAGTTGCACTTTTAACCAAAAAAATATAATGTTCAACAGAAAAAAATCAACAACAACAACATTTTTGAACTTTTAAGCCAAAAAGGCGAATTCTCCACAAAAAAGATGAATTTTCAACTAAAAAGTTAATTTTCAACAAAATAGTTGAATTTTCTACCAAAATAATAAAAAACTTTATGCGGAAAGACGAATTTTCAACAAAAAAGTTGATTTTTCAACCTAAAAATATGAATTTCCAACAAAAAAGTTAATTTTCAACCAAATAGTTGAATTTTCAACTAAAAACTATCAATTTTTAACAAAAAATGGAATGGTTGAATCTGCTGTTCAAAAAAATAATTTTGAACAAAAAAAAAAACGAATTTTCTACCAAACAGTTAAATTTTCAACAATATAGATGGATCTTCAGCTAATAAAATGAATTTTTGACAAAGTAGTTCCACTTTCAACCAAGTAGTTGAATTGTCAGTTAAGCAGACTAGTAAATAGAATAGTAAAATTTTCAGTTGAAGAAATATAAAAAAGGAATTTTCAACGAAATAATTGAATCTTCAACCAATAAAATGAATTTTTAATAAAGAGGTTCAACTTTCAACTAAGTATTCAAATTTTCAACCAAAGATAATGAATTTTCAATGAAAAATTGAATAGGTAAATTTGCTGTTCAAAAAATTAATATTCAACAAAAGAGATGGATCTTCAACTAACAAAATGAATTTTTGACACAATAGTTCTACTTTCAACCAAGTAGATGAATTGTCCTTTAAGTAGATTAATTTTCTACCAAAAAAGGCGATATTTCAACAAAATAAATACCGTTTCAACAAAATAGTCGAATTTTCAACTAAAAGCTATCAATTTCCAACAAAAAATGAAATAGTTAAATTTTTTAGTTAAAAAATTAACTTTCAAGAAAAAAAAACGAATTTTCAACAAAATATTCAAATCTTCAACCAAATAGTATTTTTTTTTTAAACTAAAATAGATGGATTTTGAACCAAAAATATACTTTCATATACTTTTCATATATATACTTTTATACTATATACTTTTCAATTAAAAATAACTAACTTTCAACGAAAAATAGTTGGATTTTATTACTATTGAGTTCTATTAATTCAGTTCGCATGTAAGCGAAAAACGAGAAAAATTGAAAGTTTCCTCAAAAGTTTCTTAAAAACCGGGGAAAAAAGAGGAATTCTTTAAAAACTGGAAAAAGAGGGGAATTGGGGAAAGAGCGTGAAGTCTCTATTTAGATACTTTACTTGTAAAATAAAATCACTAATTTTCATTTTTTCGATCATTTAAAAAAAATTGTTATTAACATTTATATTTTTCATGTGTGATATCAAAATCTACGTTAACTCCTCCACCCTGCGTCACAAATCGTCACAAAACTTGTTACCTCCTCGCAGTGTGACGTAGTTTTTTAACGGCCCTTAATAATATTATTAGAAATATTATTCATGCATAGACATATAAATCTACAAGAACAGTAAAATGGGAAAGTCTTTTTTTACTTTTTAAATAGGAATATAAACGTTTCTAAATATAAAACCAGTTTAATTCAAACCAGATTGAATATGTACTCGATACTAGTTGAAATTTGAAATATAAAACTTTAATACTCGCTTTATTATTTAATATAGGGAATCATTTGTTTCTAAATAATAGCTGAATTAATTCTTAGATTTAAATCCTAGAATTTCAGTTATTTTATAGAGCTAATAACTGGTAAAAATGACAGCTGGCTTTAATTGTTATTTCGTAATTGAAACCTTGAAATCAGTCATGGAAAAAAGGCACATGAGCTCTTAATAATAAATAAAACACAAAATTAAAATCATATTTGAAATTCTACAGATTACAAAAAAAGAAAACCTGCATGTTAAACTTCAGAACGGTAGAGTTTAAATAAATACATAGCCAAAATATAACTAATCTACATTTTTCTAAGAATAATATTTTTTATATCTATACATTCAAATATTCAGCAAGCAGATATTTTGATAATTAGTTCATACCATCAACTGTATTCGACTCGTCCTTGCCTTCATAAATTAAAGATTTCTTTTGTAGTATCTTCGTTTTTTAAATACGCAAAAGAAAATAAAAAGAACATAATCTTTAATGAAATAATAAAAATTACCTGTAATTGCTGGATACCCCTGTTGGCCACCAGTTGGCCCAATTCTAGCAGAAAAAGTATCGTTATTCGTAATATGTTTAATCTTCCATGGCTTGATTCCAGTCGTGTCTGGCAAGTTGTACAGGGAATTTATACATTTGTGAACATGTTTTGAAGTAAAGTCGATTCGAATGTCCTCAGATGTTTGATCGGTTGGCTCATGAGCATTGGCTTCACCTCTAGAATTTAATCTTCCGATGGCTGCGATTACACTGGTTTCAAATTCTGGGATCATTTTATCTTTTACAGGCTCATTCGTTCTCAAAGGTCGCATGTATGTAACTGAAAAAGAACAAATCACATTTTTTATATTCACTTTTTATTCAAGATGTAATGGTGAATTTAAATTATTTTGCAAGTGAAAGTTAAATAAAGTCAAGGAGGGGAAAAAAAACTTTTAAAAGTTAAATAAACAAATAGTGCAAGAAACGAAATTGGGGGGAAAATTTGGTCAATTGAATAATTGCAGGCATCGGACTCATTTGAGAAATTATAGATAGTGTCAACAGTAGCATACATTTTGAAAAATAGTAGCGAAATAGTGTCATGCAATGTTTTTAATAGTGAATAGAGAAGTTAATATTTTAGAAATCTGGTACACATAAAATATACATCTCGATAAACATATTCCATAACATTGCGTGAAATCCTTTCGAATCTTTTAAAATACGCCTGAAATCTGTTGAGATCCTCTGAAAATACTGGAAAACTTATCAATCTTTTTAAATCCAATGGAATCTGACATCCCTTAAAATCCGTAGAGATTCCTTGAAAACCCTGAAATCCTTAGAAATCCCTAGAAGTACCTTGACATTTAATTTAATTTATTCCCTAAAGTTCTCTAGAAATCAGTTGGAATCCCTTGAAATCTTTATTATATCATTGGTATCCTGGTACCTTTTTAAAATCCTTTTGAATTTTCTGAAATCCTACGAAATTATTTGAAAACCCTTAAAATTGTTGAAACCCCGTTAAAAAAATTATCCAGAAATTCGGGATGAGTAGTCAAATATTTATCATAAGTTTAGCTAGTAGTCCCGAAATTTCGCGATGACTAATCCGTACCCTTTTCCAACTCTGCCTAATTTTCGGGACGATATAAGACGCAGCCCTGTTTAAAAGACCTGAAACTCTCTTAAATCCCTTAAAGTTGATATAATTCCTTAAATAATGTGAAATCCCTAGTAATCCCACAAAAATCCAGTAAATCCCACAAAGCTTCTTAAAATCTGTAATATCTTTCAACATTCCTTCAAAATTAATGAAATCTTTAAAATCCTCTGAAATCCTGTAAAATCCCATAAAATTGGATAAAGCGCCTTGTAATCCCTTGAAATCTTTGGTATTTTCTGAAATTCTTTTACATGTTTTGAAATACTCCAAAAGCTTTGAAATCCGTTGGAACCCATTGAAATCCCTTAATAAAAAAACCCTTGAATTATTTTGAAATTCTCTGAAATCCCTGAAAAACTCTCCCATTTTTCAAAGTCCCTCAAGACTCTTAAAATTCCTTGAAACCCCTTGAAATTTGGTAAATACCGTCAAAATTCCTTAAAACCTTTAATATCTTTTAAAATCCACGTTAAAATGTTTAAATCTTTAAAATCCTCTTAGATCCCATACAATCCCTGACAGTCCCTTAAAATTTCACTCCATTTCATCTACTCCATAAAGTTCTCTATAAAAATTCTTTAAAATTCCCTAAAATCCCTTGAAATCATTGAAATCCATAGAAATTTTTTTAATCTTTTGAAACATCTTGAAATCTCTTCAAATGTATTGGAATCTTTGAAATTCTCTGAAATCTCTTGGAATATTTTTAAATCCTTTGATATCTCTGATAGTCTTTGGAAACACCTTGCAATTTTTTAAATCTCTTGAAACACGTTAGAATTTCTTAAAATACCTTAAAGTTTTTGAAATTCACTGAAATGCTTTGGAATCTTAAAATCTTTAATATCTTTTAAAATTCACTTAAAACTGTTTACATTTTTGAAATCCTCTTAGACCTCATAAAACCACATAAAATCACATGAAATGCGTGGTAAAAGCTTACAATCCTTAGAACTCCTTAAAAATTTTATTCCATTTCATCTACTCCCTCAAGATTCTGTATCAAAATTCTTTAACATTTTTGAAAATTACTTGAAATCTTTGGAATCCTTTGATATCTTGAATTCCCTTTTGAAATCTCTTGCAATTTTTTGAATCTATTGAAACTTCTTAAAATCTTAAAATACTTCGAAAATTCTCTGAAATCCCTTGGAATATGTTTAAATCCTTTTATATCTTTTTGAAATCCCTTAGAATTTGTTCAATCTCTTGAAGCTTTTTGAAATCTCTTCAAAATACCTTGAAATCTTGGAAATTCTCTGAAATCCCTTGGAATATTTTTAAATTCTCCAAAAGTATTGAAACCCCATAAAATCCTTTCAAATCCCTAAAATAATTTGAAGTCCTTTAGAACCCTGTCGAATCTGTCGAAATCTTTAGAATCTCTTGAAATTTTTAGAAATTCCTTGAAACGTTAAAAAATTCAAATCTTTTTAAATCTTCAAAATTTTGAAATCTTTAGGCTCTATTATAATTCGTTTGAAAATGTTCAAATTTTTGATATCCTCTTAGACTCCACAAAATCCGTAGAAGTCACTGACTATTCCTAGAAGTCACTCAACATTTCATTCAATTTAATCTACTACCTAAAGTTCTTTATAGAAATTTTTTGGAATTCCCTTAAATTCGTTGAAATCCTTTGATATTTTTAATACCCTTTACAGATTCCTTGTAATTTTTGTAATGTCTTGAAACTTCTTAAAATCTTTTAAAATATTCTCGAAATAATTTATTAAAATTTTTAGAATCTCTTGAAATTCCTTAAAATGTTGAAACAAATTTTGAGATACCTTTAAATCTTTTGAAGTCTTTAAAATCTGAAAATCTTTTGAAATTTCCGATTTTTTCTATGGCGGATATGTTATTTTAGCCAATCTAGGGAAAAATTTCCAAAAGGCAAAGTGAAAGAAAAGTAATATTATTAATAAAAAAATAAATTAATATTATATTATAATAATATAATAGTAGCATTAGTGTTATTTTTTCAAGATAGTAGCAAAATAGTTTTATTGTTAAAAACTAGCTGTGAATTCGATCTCGAGTGTTTCCACTTTGTTTGTATTTATAATTATATGGTGCTCATTTCACGAGCACTTTGCTTCCCGTTAGCAAATGTATTTGCTTCCTCATAGAGGAAGCATTAGTTATTTTTTTCAATAATAAATAAACTAAAGTCTTCATTTTGATCAATTTAAAAATAGAAATTTACAAAAAATACAAAATTACCAAATAATACAAACAATTTTTGAAATACAAAGACAAATCAGACAAATCAGATTTTGGATTCGAAATGATAATTTTTCGAGCTGGAAAAGGGAAGGGAAAAGTTCTGTCGCACCATATCCCTTTCCCAGCTTTATGATTTCTTTACAAAAATTGTCAGAATTATTCTATTTGAAAATTTATGATCAAAAAGTATTTTCTATGCATGCGTCAAGTTTGAATTATGTCGATGAGAAAAGTTTTTCTGTTTGAAACAGATGATTCATATATTATAAATGAGCATAACTGCCTTAATCTTCAATAAAGTGTATTAATATTATAGATCAATCGATTTTCCTCGAATCAAGGAATCTTTTCCGTTCTTGCATCAATTTTAAATTATGTTAGTGAAAAAAGTTTTACTATAAAAAACCGTATTTTCAAATATTATGCATTAACATAGCTTCCTTAATCTTCAATAAAATGTATCAATATTATAGGTCAATCGATTCGTCTGGATCCAAGGAATCTTTTATATTCTTGCATCAACTTTGAATTATGTCAATGAAAAAAGTTTTACTATAAAAAACCGATTTTTAAAATATATAAATTACCATAAATTCCCTACGCTTCAATAAAATATATTAATAGTATAGGTCATTCGATTCGTCTCGAACCAAGTAATCTTTTATATTCTTGCATCAACTTTGAATTATTTAAATATTATGTCGGGAAAATAAGCCCTCCAAATTTCATCAATTTATCTGCGACCGTTTTCAAGTTATCGTGTTCACAAAAAAGCGTGACATCCACACATCCACACACACAGCCACACATTCCACACACACACACACATCCGGACAATTGCTTAGAACATTGTATTAGACATTTTTAAATAGGGGAAGGTTCAATTAAATGAATTTAAAAATTTTGGAAAATGTTACCATTACAAAGCTTCCTCTATGAGGAAGCAAAAGTGTCAAAAAGTGTCAATAGGGTCGTGAGTCCGAAGCCTGTAATTGTAAAATGACATTATTGTTCAAATAAAGAAGATCATTAAAAATTGATGGGAAAAGCTACCTGAAGTGACTCCATTTTTGCGACTTCCATCAATGTAAATAGCATCGTTTTTGCCTCCCACTCGTTCATCTGGACACACACCCCTCTCCCCATCACACTGGGACAAGTGGGACATGTAATAATCTACTGCCATGAAGTTTCGTGTTTTTTTATTGTATGCAATGACGACCACATCTCCACCAATCATTTTCGCTTTGTTTTCTTGCCCAGAGAGACCAAAGGCGACATACTGATCTTCGTTAATTTTTCCTGATACTTTGATTTTTATGTCTTCACCAATAACTTCCCACTGAACTTGGACACGACCATCTAACATTTCTTTGCAATTGCTGAACTCATGAGTTGATGGTGTTGGCAGAATTGGGGGTGGTGTACTGCTTGTCTATAAAATAAGTATATTATTTAGTAAATTGTTCTTTATCTCTTACAATAAAAAAACTTGTATTGGATTCTTAACCAAATATATTAAGTAAGTAATGGAACATTTTAATTCGATATCACCCCGGATAGCATAAACGTTTCCCTGAAAATTCCGGGAACATTCTAATGGAAGATTAGGAAAATTCCGAAAAATGTTAATGTTTAAATTAATTAAATTAATTAAATTCCTCACAAACATTCCCCGAACCTTCCTTGGGAACGCCCTCTGATACGCGGACATTTACCTACTTCTAGGAACCTTCCTGGAACATTTTTCGGAATTCTTCGAATCTTCCATTGGAATGTTCCAGTAATGTTCACGGGAACTTTTGTGTATATTATATGAACAAATGGGCATTTAAATTAATTTTATTCATGAAAAGATTTTTGAAAATGTAAAACAAAATCTAGATTTTCGAACTTTTCGAAAATAAAGAAGCTTTTGAATAATTTTTAAAGGTTCAAGAGATGAAAAGTTTTCTTAAGATTCCTAGGAAAGTTTCAAATGATTTTTTATGTTGAAAAATTACATTTCAAATGATTTCTAAAAATATTTTTGAAAATTGAAATATTTTAAGGCAAGTTTTTGACGTTTAAAAGATTTTAAACAAATTTAGGGGAAAATTCGAATCATTTTATAAGATATTTGGAAGTTTTGAAAAAATTACAGAAATAATTTAAAATTGTTAAATATTTCAAAAAAATTAAAACGCAATGTACATTTATTTTGATTTTGAGAAAAGTTTTGGAACTTTCTAAGGATTTTGAGAGGTATCAAGATGATAAGATTCAATACTGATTAGATTCCCAACATTGTCAAAAAATAATTTTGAAGATTTTAAAAAAACTTTTTTATTTTGCAGAATTTTCAAACAATTTTAAGAAAAATTTAAATAATTTTAAACGAAGTGTCTCGTCGTCCCGAAATTCGGGATGAGTAGTAAAATATTTTTCATAAGCTTGGCTAGTCGTCCCGAATCTTCGGGACGAATTTTAAAAGATATATAGAAGGTTTAGAAGTTTTAACACGATTTCAAAAAATTTAAAACAAAATCTACAGTTTTGGAGATTCCGAAAAAAAATTTGAAACCTTTTTAAGAATTTTGAAAGGTATTATGAAAATAAAAAACTTTTCTGAAGATTCCTGAGAAAATTTTTAATGATTTTTTATTTTTTTAAATTAATTTTGAAAGATTTCGAAAAGTTTCAATAGTTTTGTAAAAATTTCGAAAAAAATCTGCAAGATTTTTAGGCAATTATTTAAATTTTAAAACATATTTCTAAATTTTAGGGATAATTTGATTTGGTTTAACAGCAGTTTGAAAATTCACCATTTTTGGTAGATATTTCATCGCATGTCGGTTAAAATGCAACTGTTTGGTTGAAAATTAATCTGTTTTGGTTGAAAAATAAATTTTTCTTTCAGAATTCATCTTTCTGTTTGAAAATTCAACTACTTGGATATCAGTTGAACTACTTTGTTAAAAATAAACTTTTATGGTCGAAGATTCATCATTTTAGTTAAAAATTTATCTCTATAGTTGTAAATGTAACTATTTCGTTGAAAATTCGTCTTTTTTGGTAGAAAATTAATCTTCTTGGTTAAAAATTCATCTATTTGGTTGGAAACTATTTTTTAGAAAATTCGCCTCTTTTGGTAAAAAAATCCGTTCCTTTAAGATTTTAAAAATATTCTTTGGTTGAAAATGTAACTGGTTAAAAATTAATTCTTTTTGGTTGAGGGTTCAACTATTTTTTTTTAAATTCGTCTTTTTGGATAAATTTAACTGTTTTTGATTTGAAATGAAAATATTTTTGGTTGAAATATCAATTATGCATCACATTTTTCGTCGAGGATTCATATTATTTGGTTGAAAATTCAACCACTTGGTTAATGGATAACTACTTGGTTAAAAATTCATTTTCTGGTTGAAGATTAATTATTTTAGTTGAAAATTCATCTCTTTGGTTAACAATATAATTATTTCATTGAAGATGTGTCTTTTTAGCAGAAAATTCGTCTCTTTTGGAAAACATTTAATATTTTTTTAGTTAAAAATGCAACTGGTTGAAATTTAATCTTTTTTCGTTGAGGATTCAACTATTTTGTTCCAAATTTTTCTTTTTTGGATGAATTCAACCTTTTGTCATATCAAATTAAAATCTTGTTGGGTTGAAATATTAATGATGTATTATATTTTTCTTTAAGAAATTAACTTTTTTTGTTGAAAATTAACTTTTTCGTTGAATCTTTTGTTTGCATATCTAAAATTTTCAAAAATATGTTTGAATATTATCGAGAATCTTAGGAAAGTTATATTATTATAATTATTATAAAAATTGTTTATCCCCTCAAAATGAAAAACTACACATATACGTAGCGCTGAATTGAAGATGCTATTCTCTTTCAAATTAAATAATGTATTTTTCTAAGAGAAAAATTCAAAACTATTAAAATTATGAAAATTTAAATATTTTTAAATTTATCTTCAAGATAAAAGAAGTAATTTATTCCATATTGTATTTTTAAATATTATTTGTGATAAAAACAGGGAAAAGTAGGATACAAAATAAAAGATACTAGGAAGCTTATTATGAAGCTAAGAATAAAAAAGAAGATGATAAGCGACTTACCGTTGAGGAAAAAGAAAAAGCAGATGAAGAGGTAGACAGATTTCAATACTGATGAAGGATGCAAAGAAAAATGAAATAGTAAAAGACGATGCGGTTGAACAGAATGAAAAAAGAATACCTACCTCAAAGGAAAATAATTAAAATCACCAGAATAATGTTTAATGATCACAGCATTTGGTAGTAACATTTTTATTGATTAAAGTTGATGTAGGATATTTGGTATGTTACTTATGTTAATGATTAAAAATAGCCTCAGTAATAACATATAAAATTGTTTTATCATAATACTCACAGGGTTATACCACCAAGGCGGCTATTCCACACAAAGGATGGAAATAT
Organism: Andricus curvator; assembly: GCA_932195095.1. NCBI lineage: Eukaryota > Metazoa > Arthropoda > Insecta > Hymenoptera > Cynipidae > Andricus > Andricus curvator. The sequence continues at coordinate 338,656 of CAKNYM010052567.1, forward strand.
TAGTTTTATTAAAAGATAATGACAATATTATAGCCTTCTGAGTGAAAACCATGTAGGTCGCAAATAACAAAAAATTCCATTAAGGTAATTTAAAAGCTCTAATTTTTATTAAAACAACGATTAGTAATCTTTTCCCTCATTATTAAGATTAGATTAACTACATGGATTTTACTGTGAAGATTATAGCGATTTTTTTTATAGCAAACGTTTGTTAAAAACCTCCCTTGTTAATTCGCAGTGAGAATTAAAAGTTAATTTGAAGTTTGGAGTCTGTTAAAGTGCATTAATCTTCAAAGATGAATATTCCAAATGAAACAAAAGATTTGTCATTCTTAATATTATCTCAAAACCAAACAAGTAACATAGGCATATGATACATTATTGTATTATGCAAATTAACTTATTATAAATTCTACTTTGAAAAAGAAGAGATGCTTATTTATTATTTAAGTAGTAAATATAAGAAAAGTAGCATTTTTCAGAATTTATAATTATTGCTTCTCTTTCTTGTTATTTTGTCTAAAACTTTGTAAATCTCCAGTTCTCAGAACCAATTTTGTCAATGGATAAAGAAAAGAATTGAAATGGTCTGAAATGATCTAGAGCTCTATGGAAGTTACTTCGTCTTTTTGGAAGTATTTTAGTAAAAGGTTTGATGTAATGGGTTTCAGGAACTTCCTGCTTCAATCTATCGTAAAAAAAATTGTCTTGAATTACCGTGATCTTCGTTTGTCCAAGGGCAGGAGGAACTTCGAGATCTTTGGGGATCAAAACGTGTCCGAAATTGTGCTTGTACTGGACACACCATACAGACAACCATTCGATGTCGTATACAGTCAGATTCTTTGGCAGAACTATTTCAATGTCTTCTCCTTGATATCCTCTCAATGGTTCCAAACTATAATTATAAATAACAAATTCTGATTAGGAATATATTTTTCCAGTTTTTTGAAAATCGTCCCTTTCTAGTCCAGGGTGTCTAAACGATGGATGATTTTAAATTCCCGTTTTTCTCCCGGCCAATTCTTGATTTTTCTCGGTCAATTAAAATAATTTCGAAAGATTTGAATGATTTAAAACAATTTTGAAAGATTATAATTCTGAATCCCAACAGCGATTTTTTAAAATTACCTTCTTCTAAATTAGAATTCAATTTATATTCACAAATTCCCGTTTCATGTAAAAAATTCTCTGTTCCAAGTCAAATAGTAATTCTTCACAAAAATTCCCTGTCCTAAAGTCTAAAGTATAATTAATTACTCAAATCCCCTCTTCCACAGTAAAAATTATAATTCGTTATGGAAATTCCCTGCTTTTTCCAAAAATTCTGTATCAAGTCAGAATTATATTTATTTACAAAATTTTCAGTTATAATTCAGAAATATAGTAACTCCCTTTTTCTAAAATTTGAAGGATGAAAGTTTCCAATCCTGGCAAAATTTTAGATGCCAAAACAAAATTTTAATTTAAATGAATTCTGATTTGCAACAAGAAATTTTCAAAATCTATGTGATGAATTCTGACATGAAACAGGAATTGTTTCCGTAAATTCCATTTTTATTTATCATAATTAAAATTATTTTCCAAAATTCCCTATAACAAGACTCAATTAAATTTATGAAAAAATTCATGTTTCAAATCAGAACCATATTTATTTGCAATATTTTCTATTACAGTTCAGAAATATCGTGTAACTCCCTCGTTCCAAAATTTGGAAGAGGAAAGTTTCAAATTGTGACATGGAACAGGGATTTTTTTTTAAAAATACCCTTCATCTAAATGAGAGTTAAAATTCTTTTCCGAAATTCCCGTTCCATATCAAATTTTAATTCTTTACGAAAAATCCCTGTCCTAAAGTAAAAATTCCAATTATTAATAAAAATTCCTGTTATAAAATGAACCTAAAATTTAAATTATAATTCTTTACGAAACTCCCTGTTCAAAAGTCAGATTCATAATTCTTTATGGGAATTCTCTGTCCCAATAATTTTAATTATTTACAATTAAAAAAAAATATGTCCTTTACTTAATCCCTTTCCCAACTCAAAATTATTATAAATATTTTAGAGAATTCCCTGTTGTAAGTTAGGATAATTGTAATTCTATACAGGATTTTTTCATATTTCTTTTATTTATTCCCTGTCCCAGCCAACGGCGATACCACTCTGGAAACACCAGTTCTCGTAAGATCACTGAAGTTAAGCATTGTTGGGCGCGGTTAGTACTTGGATGGGTGACCATCCAGGAATACTGCGTTGCTGTTGGCCCGTCGTGGGTGTGGTGGGCCCACATTGGTAGTAAATATCCACCTAGAAACACTACCCGAATCGGGTAGTGAGGCAATGAACTTTCGAGTTCAAACTGCTAATCAATTTTTTTTTTATTCCCTGTCCCAAACTTAGAGTTATAATTCTTTTTGAAAATTCTCTGTTCCAAGTCAGGATAATTTTAATTCTTTACAATTAAAAAAAACTATTTCTTTTATTTATTCCCTATCACAACTCAGAAGTATAAATCTTTTACAAAATTCCCTGACCTAAACACAAAATATGATTCTTTGCTGAAATCCCCTGTCCCAACTTAGAATTATAATTCTTTTTGAAAATTCCCTGTTTTGAGTTAGGATAATTTTAATTCTTTACGGGAATTAAAAAAATATTTCTTTTATTTATTCCCTTTCCAAACACAGAATTATAAATCTTTAAATAAATCTCTGTCTTAAAGTTGAAATTATAATTCTTCACTGAAATCCCCTGTCCCGAACTTGAAATTATAGTTCTTTTAGAAAATTCACTGTTCTAAATCAGGGTTGTAATTCTTTTGAAAAATTTCCTATTTTCAGTTACAATTATTATCTTTTCACAAATTCCTAGTTCTAACTTAGAATTCGAGGAATAAAATATATGAAACTACTTTTAATTTGCATGTTAGTACATTCGTGAGAAAGATCCCAGTCACTGAATCACGTTCCCGATTTCCCGGTCAGGTAGAGACCCTGTAGTTGTCAAAAGCAGAGTTTGGAAAAATCTAATATGTGGATTGGGTTCATTTTTGACTGTGGACTTTATTTGTCAGAAAAAGCATAGGGTAGGGGGCCATCTATCTATAGTAGGTCATTCCACGCAAAATAAGTATTTATGTAAAAAAATATCATTTATGCACTAATAGTCAACATCCTGAAACTAAATAATTATTGGAAAAAAGAACTATTATAAGTATTTAATAAATAATTAGTAAAATTATTTTACATGGGGTGTCCCACTAGGGTGGTCCAAAAAACGCCTTTTGAGCTACAGGACAAGTCCCCCCCCCCCG
>CAKNYM010052567.1:342070-360037 GCA_932195095.1 Andricus curvator
GCCCCAAATATGACCCAAAAATAAAAAAAACTACATTTTTACGTATTATTGTTACTTTTTAGCAATTTCCGTCGTCTTTTTCATACGAATAATTACTAATGGACAATTTGAATATGTTCCATGACTTCTTAAACAATTTTTAATTGTTTAAACAGATGTAACTTATTTAAACAATTATTTATTGCCAACAAATGTAAAAAATAATTGTATTTTCTAATTGAAATGTAATAGTTTGTCTCAAAATTTCTAAAAATTGACCCAGACATGTCCACTTTTTTCTCAAATTGGTATCCTACACTACTTTAGGTTGAATAATTATATAATTTTGATACATATCTTTTAATGTTTAATAAATTTCTATTTGTTTGAACAATTTTGATTTGCTTAAGCAGTTTTTTTTCGATAACATACAAAAAATAAAATAAAATACATATAATTATTTTTCTGACTGTATAGTGTATAGAAAGAATATATTAACCATTTTTTAATTGTTTAAGCAAATATAATTTGTTTAGGCAATTATTTTTCCAAAAATAATTTTTTAATCGTATTTTCTGAATTAAACGTAATATTGAATGATTTCGAGGAGTAGTAAATTCTGTTAAAAACGTCGTGTCATTGTTTAAACAATTTTTATTCGTTCAAGCAGTTTTCTATTGAAAAATGTGGATCAATAACATAGAATATTAAACATGGAATTATTTTCGTAAATATATTTTAATATATATTTTTTGTGCCTTCCAGTATGTCAGATTGATATTCATAAGACATTCAAATGCTATAATAAAATATAATCTAAATCCATTTCATATGCAGTCTAATTACAACTTGAATCATAATTTGCATTAGTGAATGTGCTTCTTTATAATATAATTATGATAAAGATTGTAAAAATATGAAGAAGGCAATAATAAATACACTTTTATAATTTAAGTTTTATTATGACTTTCATGATTTATTTAATAATGCGCCAAAGAAGATGTAAACCATCAATACTCACTTTGAAAAAAAACAATAATTAATTGTATAAACAATAACATAAAGTTTTTAGCAGAATTTATTACTCCTCGCAATCATTCAATATTATGTTTAATTCAGAAAATACGATTTAAAAAATATTTTCGGAAAAATAATTGTTTAAACAAATTATATTTGTTTAAACAATTTAAAAATGGTTAATATATTATTTATATACACTATACAGTCAGAAAAATAATTATATGTATTTTATTTTATTTAATTTTTTTAAGGTTATCGAAAAAAACTGCTTAAGAAAATAAAAATTGTTTAAACAAATAGAAATTTATTAAAAATTAAAAGAAATGTATCAAAATTATATAATTATTCAACAAAAAGTAGCATAGGATACCAATTTGAGAAAAAAGTGGACATCTGGGTCAATTTTTAGAAATTTTGAGAATAAACAATAAGTATTTGTTTAAATAATTACATAATATTTTTAAAAAAAGTACTACTCCAAAAAATGACAAACTATTGCATTTCAATCAGAAAATACGTTTATTTTTTACATTTTTTGTGAATAAATAATTGTTTAAATAAGTTACATTTGTTTAAACAATTAAAAATTGTTTGAAAAGTCATGGAAAATATTCAAATTGTCCATTAGTAATAATTCGTATGAAAAAGACGACGGAAATTGCTATAAAGTAACAATTATACGTAAAAATGTAGTTTTTTAATTTTTGGGTCATATTTGGGGCACTGTGTGTGTGTGTGGGGGGGGGGGGGGGTAAGGGGGGGTTAAAAATAAAAGTTATTAGTAGCTTTTAGTTCATAGGTACTCCTCTTCAATCCCTAAAAAGTTTGGCACGTTTCGATCAAACCCTGAAGTATGAGTTCAATTTTTCGAAAATTCAAAATTTCCCTATGGTAATTAAATGGGATTTTGAAGTTCCCGGTGGCACGTGTTAATATTCGAAATGCAAAATAAAAAAAAATTAGGGATTTTCTTTCTCCGGAAATGGAAACTTTTTTTTTGGGGGGGGGGGGGGGCAACTTGCCCTCTAGGGTGGAAAAAAATTTTGCAATGCATTTTTGGACCACCCTAGTGTCCCACTTTAGATAAGTGGCCCATTATTGTGGTCGTGACCCTATCAAATGTATACCATTTCTCTATGTTATATCTTTTTAGACTGAATTGATTAAAGTAGTACATTTTGTGGAAGCAATATTTAAAAAAATTCTCACCTGCCCATTTCATTGGGTACTTTAAATCCGAGATGATTTGGTTCTGAGCCGTTTCCAACCCAGAAATATGCGTCTGGACCGGCGCCGTCATAATGGAGGTTTGGTATGTAGAAGGTTTTGCTGTCTAGAATACTGATGTTGCCACTTCGCAGACCATGAGCTAATCTCGAAAATTCTGGCAGAACTCTGGGTTTTGGTACTTCGAGTTCAGGTGGAAAGAAGATTTCTCCAAAGTTTACCTGAAAAACAAAAATGTCGATTTTCAATATTGGAAGTCCTTATAGGTTACCAATGTTACTTTTGCGATTGTAGGGAAAAGTATTGGTAAAATTATAGGGGTCGTTAAAAAACTACGTCACGCTATTTTGAAAACTTTTTCCACTCCTTCAAATCTTCGTCAAAGATCATCACACAAAGCTTGAATCTCCCAGGATGACGTCACAAGTACGAAACTTTAACCACCTCTTTTAAGTCAAAATTTTGTTCATACAATTTTATTTGATAAACGCTTAAAATGAAACACAAAACATAAAACAGACTTCACATACCAAAATGCTCTCAAAACAGGGAAAATAGGGTAATTTTTTTTACGAAAATAGGGAAATAATAGCGGAATAAATTCTTGTAAATAAAATTAATATATTGGTACCATATTGACATTATAGATAAAATAACAATATAAAGTATTTGAATTTTTAACCCAAAAATACAACCAAATAGTTGAATTTTGTGCTAAATAGTTGAATTTTCAACCAAGAAAGATGAATTTTCAATCAAAAACTTTTCTAAAAAAAAGATTGAATTTTTAATCCAGGGGGGCGAATTTTCTATCCAAAAAGACAAACTTCCAACGAAACAGTTACATGACTTTTTAACAAAATCGCTGAATTTTCAACCTAAAAAGATGAATTTTCAAACTATTTTTCAAATTTTCGGTCGAATTTTCAAACAAAAAAGATTAAACATCAACCAAAAACAGTTTTATTGTCCAAAGATTACCTGAATCTTCAAGCCAAAAAGGCAAATTTTTTAGGAAACAGTTGAATTTTCAAACAAAAACTTTTCTGCCAAAAATGATGAATTCTTCATCTAGAGGGACGATTTTTCTATCCAAAAAGACAAACTTTTATTAAAACAGTTGAATTTCCGAAGAAAAACATGACTTTTTAACAAAGTCATAGAATTTTCAACCTATCAATCAAATAGTTGAACTTTCATAGGAAAGGGACGAATTTTCAACAAAATAGTTGAATTCTCAACCTGCAAAGATTAATTTCAATCCAATTGCTTAAATTATCAAATCAAAAAGATTTCAATTTTACACAAAAAATAGTCGAATTTAACTAAGAAAAATAAATTCTCATCGAAAAAGGTAATCGTTGATATAGATATATCAACTAAAAAAAATTTAATTTGAAATAAAAAACAGTTGAATTTAAACAAATTAATTGAATTTCCTATACTAAAATAATAGAATTTTCAATCCAAAAAGACGAATTTTAAACAAAATCATTACATTTTTAAGTCAAAAGACAAATTTTCTACAAAACAGTAGAATTTTCAACCCGAAAATATGAATTTTCGACAAAAAAGTTAATTTAAACTAAAAACGATTAAACTTCAACAAAAAAATCGAATTTTCAACAAAAAAAGTTTAATTTTCAACCCAAAAATATGGATTTGCTACAAAAAGTTCATTGTCAACACAAAAAAAAAACGAATTTTCAACAAAATAGTAAAATCTTCAACTAAAGAGATGGATTTTCAACTGATAAAATAAATTTTTAACAAAGTAGTTCAATTTTCGGTCAAGAAGACTAATTTTCTACCAAGAAAGACGAATTTACAACAAGATACATAAACTAATTTTCAACAAAATAGTTTAATCGTCAACCAATAAAATGAACGTTGAACAAAGTAGTTCATCTTTAAAGCAAGTAGTTGCATTTTCAACCAAAGTAGATGAATTCTCAATGAATAATTTAATAGTTGAACTCTCAACTAAAAACGATCAATTTTCAACAAAAAATATAATAGTTAAATTTTCAGTTAAAAAATTCATTACCAAACGAAAAAAAAATTCAACAAAATAGTTCAATCTTAAACAAATAAAATGAATTTTTAACAAAGCAGTCGAACTATCAACCAAGTTGTTGAATTTTTAACGAAGAAATATGATTTTTCAATGAAAAACTTAACAGTTCAATTTTCAACTAAAAAAGATCAATTTTCAGTCAAAATGGATTAGTTAAATTTTCAGTTAGAAAAATTAATTTTCAACTAAAATAGTTAAATCTTCAACCAAATAGGTGGATTTCTAAGCAAAATAGATGAATTCTAAACCAAAAATATAATAGTATATATTATATTATATAGTATAGTATATAAATAGTATAGTATATAGTATAATAGTAGCCTGTATTAAGGTGCTTTACTTGTAAAATCAAATCACTAATTTTAAGTTTTTCGCGCATTTCATAAAATTTGTATTCACATTTATATTAAAAAATCGTCACAAAACCTATCCCCCCTCTCTGGAAGTGTAACGTTGTTTTTGAATGACCCCTAGGCACTAATGATTAATTCAATGTTTTTATCTATACTTTTCCCAATATTAATGCAAATGCTGAATTTCTTATAATACTTTTTCATAAGGGTTGTTACGGAATTTCATTGAACTATTCTCAATTATGATTGTAATGAAAATTGGTTTTTCCTGAATCAAATTTTATAAAAACTCGCTATTAGAATTTCAACAAACTTTCCACTCGATAAAGTATAAAGGTGTCTTTTAGAATTATGAAGAGGTAATCTCTTGAACACAAATTATAATCAAAACTTACTCCATCAAAATCGCGGATCTCTAATTTTTGTCCCCTAGCACCGTATTACTTATTCTACTGTTCGAGGAGCGAATCGAAAAGTCAATCAATCATTTCCCTTTCCTGCAAAATTTCGGATTTGACGTACCGCTTGAGGGAGACATTTTGTGCCAAAGTCGTTTATTTCAAGTTCCATCAAACGTCTCAGAAAATATGGACCTTTTAGGATCCTGCAAATAGCTACATCAATTTGTCCAGTTTATAATTCAAGGATTTTTTATCTCTCAATTTTCACACGATGTTATAAAAGAGTCTAAACTTATAAATAACACTAGTTTACAAAATTTGAAAATTTTTTCTGCTCACCATATCTCACTATGATTTTCCCATGTATTTGGGCCCCTTAAACCCGAGAATCACACTCAAAATTTCTTTTATGGATGCGTTTTCGAGATATCAATGTTCGAATTTTTTTTCAATTTTCCGACGTTTTTGAGTATATCTCGAGTTCTAACTGATCGATTTCCCTCAACGAGCACTGAAATTGAAGGCAACTGAATCCTGTACAACTTTCTATTGTAAAATTTTCAGATCGGCCCAATATTTCAGATGCTAGCGATTTTAATAAGTTGAACAAGTTGTATTTTTTGGCAAAAACCGAGGTCGACAATTCACATATCGTCCTGGGAAGGATGGAAATCGCAAATCTTAGTCAACTTATTAAAATTGCTAGCATATGAACTACTGGACCGATCTGAAAAGTTTATAATAGAAAGTTTTACAGGATTCAGTTGCGTTCAATTTGAGTGCTCGTTTAGAGAAATCTGTCAATTAGAACTCGAGATATACTCAAAAACGTCGGAAAATTGAAAAAAAATTCGAACATTGATATATCGAAAACGCTTCCAAAAAAGAATTTTGAGTTTGATTTTCGTGTTTAGTGGGCCAAAATACATGGGAAAATCATAGTGAGATATGGTGAGCTGAAACAATTTTTTATTTTACAAACTAGTGTAAACATACGAATTTCATATAATGCAAAATTGAAGGTGGCAAATTCAAAAATACAGTTTCCCACATTTTAAATTTAAAGGCGTTTTTAATTTTTGAAGCTTTGAAAACAATTAATTCCAATTCAAACAATCCGCTTCCGAGTCGAGAAGTTAAAGCTCAACAATGATTTAAAATGTATTTTCACAATAAAGTACAATGTCTACGTTTAAAAAAAAACAGTACAAAAATCGACTAAAAACTACAAGTTTTTGATCATTTTTTAACAATTATAACAAATTTTATAAGTAACTGCAAATTTGGAGAAAAAATTACATTTTTCACATAATTTTAGTGTAACTGATTGTATTTTGTTGTAAAATGCATTTCTATCAGGAAAATTACTACATTTTTAAGAATTCGGAATTGAGAAACTAAAAAATATAATGTAAAAATAATCGAACACCCGCAAGTTTTAGGCGTTCTAAATTCAATGATCAAAAATTTTCAAATTGAATAATTTACGTTGCTACACAATAATATTACGAAATAGAGAGACATTTAATAGAGATTCAAAATACTTAGAACTATTTTAAATTGAACTCCTAAAAAACTTAACATTAAAAATTGAACAATATCAAATCAGAAGTGTAATTGAAAATTGGAATGGTTTATTAGTTATTAGTTAATATTTGTTACATATAATATACAAATATTTGCAAAAAATTTAATTGCAATATTTGCGATCGGCTCTCTAGTATTAATAATAATTTTCTTGTCCTGGAAATGAGAAAGTAAAAGAAACATGGAACAGAAAAGGAAAAACTTCATAGCATATTCGAGTATTTATAATAAAATTGTATATAAAAACAAGCCTAATTCGCACTTTTTAATTTTGAACTTCTTTAAAATTAAAAAATAAATTTTAAAATATGTATGGTAATTATTATAGTACTCGTATTAAAATATGAGCATTTTTCTTTCATAAGCGAACACGTTTCCAAAAGTTAGAAAGTGTAACAAAAATTTCGTGGAGAAATTTTTAGTCGAAAAATATAAACCTTAATTAATTAACGTTAATCTCCGTAAATTAAAGTGTTTTACAGGAAATACAACTGATGGTACCAGACGTTAGCAAAAAAAGACTTGACCCAATGAGAACAAAAATACTACATCTGAACGTGAATAACTACCCTTTATAAGGGTGGAAATATCAAATTGTGCATTTGGAAAATTTTACACTCAATTATTTTGATATTTTAGCACTTTAATGTCTTGCTATATAGGAATGTGGAAAATATGATATTTTAAAATTGAACCCCTATACAGGGTAGTTTTTCACGATTAGGGGTAGTATTTTTGGTCTTATTGCGTCAATTTTTTCTTGTTCAGAGTCTGGTACCAACAGTTGTATTTCATACCAAACAATTGAGATTTTTACGGAAATTAACGTTGGTTAATAATATGTATAATTTTGGTGCTATTTATGCCCCAGAACTACGGTTTACTCTTTTTTTTAATAAAACAAAAATACAGATTTATTCTTTCACCAAACAAAAGCATTTTAGGGCGTGCGTGATCAAAACACAGCCCCTTCCAGTTTTGTTCGAATGCCCCAAAAAAATGTCCTCCAAACTTGAGCCAAATCGGTTAATATATTTAGGGGTCGCGCAATGGCCATGAACTTTCCCATTGATTTAACATGGACAAAATAATTAAGAATTTCAGCATGTTGTTCATAATTCATCAGAGAATAAGAATCAGTCATAAATTTTGAGGGTGAATGACTTTAAGTCACTCTTATGAGTCCCCAAAGAAAACCCCATAAGTGGCAAATTTGAATCTTATGTAATATTGCGGTTTAATAACATTTTTTTTGTTGAGGTAAGTCCCGTAATGAACGTATTTTCTAGACGATATGAGTACTTTAATCAATGATAACAATACAATCATTTGTTTAAATTATTTTACAATTACTCAAATAATATGTGTTTGTTCAAGTATATAGTTTACTTAAAAAAAGCAGGAAAAACATTTTATTTCACAAAATTTTCGACAGATATTAATATTTTCAATTATTAATTTGTTTTCTAAGAATACTTGTAAACGTTTAAACGACTTTAATGTTCATTTTGCGGCTTACCTGAAAATACAAATGTTTAAACAAATTAAAGTTGTTTAAACAACTGAAACTTAGTAAACAGATGACTGGGTATTCTTAACTGACCGAATAATGATTATTTATGAAGAAAACTTTCAAAAAGCGTTAATAAAGCGCAATATTAAGTAAAATACAAATTTTTCACTCATGCAGTTTTCTTTCAGGACCCATAAGAGTGGATTAAAATCATTCACCCTCAAAATTTATCATTGATGTTTTTGATTTTGATGCTTTCTCTGAAGAATTCTGGGCAATACGCTGAAATACGGAATTATTTGTAATATAAATATCGAAAAGTGAAAAATAAGGTCAAAAAATGAAAAATAAGGGCCATCCTAGTATGAGACAAATCAGTACTTAAGTAACAAGTTTCCTTCGAAATTTTTGAAAGTCCAAATAGGGAAGCAAGTACTAAAAAAGTTCTATTTCATTTTTTTCGAAATTTTCGGAAGTGCTGATGGGACTTATTTCCCAAAAATGTGCTGCTGAAATGGGGCTAAAGTACCAAAAATGTTGAAAATATGTCTCGTTTCACCAGGACTTTTTTAGGGCAAAAGTACCAGAGAAATATCTCTTATTTTTTTTAGCGGAAATTTTGTAGGACTCCCACTTGATTTTGTTTTGTATTATTATTATTTTTAAGGACTTGTGATTTTCAAACAAAAATTAAATGTGACTTTTCCGGTACTTTTGACCAAAAAAAGTCCTGCTCGAAAAAAAATTAAGTGGGATTTTCAGGTACTTTTGTCGCGAAAATGATTCGGGACTTTTAAAATTTGCAAAATAAAATTAAGTGACACATATTTCGAACTTTTTTGATACTTAAGTCCTATTATAATAGCAGTACATTTTTGGGACATAAATCCCATTACTTTTGTTCCAAGAATACTGAAGGACTTGCAAAAATTTATGGAAAATTTAGTGGGACTTTTCCGGTACTTTTATTCTAAAACAGTCCTGTTCATAATGGATGTATTTTGAACTTTCCTGGTACTTTAGTTCAATTTCAGCACGACCTTTTTGGAACATAAATCCCATAAGCACTTGTAATAATGAAATGAAACTCTTCTTGTAGTTTTGTCCTAAAAATCATTCTGAACTTGTAAGAATTAAAACAATGTTAAGGAGTACTTCTTCGGGACTTTCGTCCTGAAAAAGTGCTGATAAAACAGGATATATTTTGAATTTTTTGGTGCTTCAGTCTTATTTCAGTAGTACTTCTTTGAGACAAAAATTCCATCAGCACGTGTAAATATTTCGAAAAAAATAAAATCGAACTTTTTCTAGTACTTCTGTCCCTATTTGAACTTTTAAAAATTGTTAAGAAAAGTTGGTATACAACTGATTTGTCTCACACCCAGTAATTCATCGGGACTTTATCCAGGATCCCAATGGGATCTCAATGGGACTTTTTTCATTCGGGACCCTATTGTATAGTCTCTAAACTTTTAATTTGATTGTAAAATCACCGACAAATTCCTTAAATCTGAATTCCCAATAACTTATTAAGATAAAACCGAAAAAAACTTTTTCTATTTAATTCTCTAGGGTGCAAACAGGACTGAAATCCGAGTCAATAAAAAGTCTTGGAAATATATAGACTGTCTCGCATCTCCCCCTTTGAAAACTTTCAATAGCATCCTCCGCATTATTTTCTCATTTCCCTTATATAGGTATATACTACTAAATAGAGAGGAGAAATCCCTGAAGTCCTTCTGCAGTATATGATACTACGTGTCTGAGCACTAATTACTCCATCCATGATAATAATTGTCAGCATGCCTACCGACGATAGGACTGCGAAATTTGCATAGACATTAATCCTATTTCGTTTAAGGGCTCGTCAATCATACTACCCTTGTCGACGGGCGAGAAGCGCCTGCTTCAAATCAGCCGTGATGCACAAATTATTGCTGAGGTTATGACCTTTGAGATCTGGAATTTCATTAGTATCGCCCACTTTTCCAAATTGTGGGTGGCAGGTAAACTGGAAAGCTCGGATAATTTCAAAGTGGGCGAATCCACCCCCGGAGATGGAAAATGTTATATGTAGATTCACCCCCAACCCCCATATGGGTGATTTTCTATGTGAGGAGTAAGGAACAAAACTTGATAAATTCATTTTTTGACAAAACTGAGATAATGATTATTTCTGCATGTTTGGAATATCATCAGTTTGATTCTCAAACATTAGTTGGTGAAAATAAATCTTCTTCTCGGTGATAACGTCAAACGGGGTAATTTTGGACATGTGGGGTAAATTGGGACATTACTAAATTGATAGTTCAAATTACTTAAGGTGGTTTTAAACAGAATCTAGGACTCGTTAAGGCTTAAACTGATTCCAGATTCTGGTAAAGACCACCGTAAGTAATTTAAACTACCAATTTAGGAATGTTCGAAGTTACCCCATATGTCTGAAATTACCGCGTTTGATGGTATGTAAATAGGTAAAAATTGTTCAGCATGTGAACACTTTTTATAATTTATAAATATTTTTCAATATTTCTCTTATAATATACAATTTTACAAGACTTTACAATTTTATTTTTAGGATTGATAATATAATAATCATGTATACAATTATGTTCTAATTCCAGATGTACACGAAATTGTAAATTAGTATCATAAGAACATGAATAATGAGTGAAATATGCAGAAAAAATAGGCTGCAATAGAAGTGAATAAGTCCATTTTCATTTTGTTAATAACTTCGAAATAGTACTAAATTAAAAAGATTTTTTTCGCATTTCATTTATTTAACAGCCTGCCAGATTGTAATAGCCTGTTTCGTCTGATTGTAATAATCTGTAAATATTGAAAAAGAACTCAAGTGGATTTATCATATTTTGTTCGCGAGTATAAGCAATTTTTAAAGTATTTGATTCTAAAAATATTTCTTTCATGTTTTTTGAAACAATTTTCTGAAAAAGTCATCGGTCATTTTTCAAAATCTGCAATAATGATCCGATTTCCATAAAAATGAGTATCCTAAAGTTTTTGGAGACCCTGAATCAAAATTTGATAACAGAATTTCCAAATTTATGTTAGCTAATCCTATATAGTGAATTAAAAATTTGAAAATGGTTTCAATTATATTAAATTGGTTTTTGGGGTCGCTCAATTTGAATATATGTATAGTAATAGAATTTCTAAATTCAAAAAGGCTTCCAAATTATAGAAATTTCAAATGGAAAACATCAAAAATACAGAATTTTTCACTGTACAACTTAAAACTTCAATAATTTTTTATTGCAAATTTTCAAAATTAAAAATTCTTCAATTTTGAAGATCATCAATTTAAAGTTGTACAATTTTGAAGGTTTACAATTGAAAATTCTTCAATTTCAACGATTTCCAGCTTAAAATTCATCAATTTTAAAGATTTATCAATAAAAATTCTTAGATTGTGATGATTTTGATGACTTTGATGCTCAAAAGTCAAGGGTTTTCAATTATAAATTTTCGGAATTGATGAAATTTCAGATTTGAATCATCAAAATTACAATATTTTTAAATTTAAAGCTTAAAATTTGCATAATTTTCAATTGTAAATTATAAAAATGAAAAAATTTTCAATTTTAAAGATTGAGAATTCAAGGCTCTACAATTTGAAAGAGTTACAATTAAAAATTCTTAAATTTTAGAGATGTATAAATAAAAATTCTTAAATTTGGAGGATTTTAGAAATCAAAAATCAAATTTTCAATTATAATCTTCTGAATTTAGGAAATTTCGTTTGTAAATCATCAAAATTACAAAATTGTTTAATTGTAAATTTTGAAATTTGAAAACTCTTTAATTTTAAGGATTTACAATTCAAAGCTCTACAGTTTTCAAGGGTGATAATTAAAAATTCTTGAATTTTTAAAATATACATAGAATTGAAAATTATTCAATTTTCATGATTTATACTTTAACGGTATGTAATTTTGAACATTTTTTTTTGAATAGTTTAATTTTAAGATTTACAATTAAAAATTCTTCAATTCTAACGAATTGCAATTAAAAATTCTTTAATTTTTGAGATTTACAATTGAAAATTCTTCAATTCTGACAAATTGCAATTGAAGACTTCTCAATATTTAATTTCTATAATAGAAAATGACGCAATTTTGCATGCTTTTTTTTAAAGTTCAATTTTGAAGATATATATGAACTTAAAATATTCTCAATTGTGAAGATTTAAAATTGAAATTCATTCAATTATAAATATGTATAAATAAAAATTCTTCAATTTTGTCAAGAATCATGACTTTTCAATTTTAAATCTTCTAAATTAAAGAAATTGTACATGTAAATCATCAAAATTACAGAATTTTTAATTGTAAAACTTGAAACTTCAATCATTTTTAATTGTAAATTTTCAAAATTAAAAACTCTTCAATTTTACAAATTCACATTTCAAAGTTCTACAACTTTGAAGAGTTGCAATTGAAAATTCTGTAATTTTGAAAATATAGAATTAAAAATTATTTATTTTTCACGATTTACATTTTAAAAGTATGATATTGCAAACGTTTTTTTCGAATAGTTAAATTTTGAAGATTTAAAGTGAAAATTCTTTAATTTTGAATATTTTTAATTGAATAGGTTTAAATATTTAATATGCATAATAGAAAATCATGCAATTTTGAATGCTCTTTTTGGAATAGTTCAATTTTGAAGATTTTAAATGAAAATGATAAAACGTTGAAGATTTAACCATGCAATGTATTCGCTTTTATGAATTTGCAATGAACTCTACTTGTTTAACAGAATAAATTGAAAAGTCCTTCAAGGGAATAATTCACTATCACTCGCTTTAAAGATGTGTTAGGTTACAATTGAAATGTTTATCCGAAAAGTCTAATTTACCTGCAGCGTATAATGACACCTAATAAAAATACACAAAACTTTAACACGTTTTATATTTTTAGTTTGAAGGTAAATCTTTTAATATTAGACTTAGTTATTAAAGAACTACATTGTTATTGGTTAAAAGAACAAACAAAAATCGTCAAAAAGTCATCTACATATATGAAAAAATAATAGTTTTTAGGACATAATTTTAAAAAGTAGCAATCAGAATTTTGATTTTATTAACCTTGCTTTCGAAAATCCTTCTCAAACTTAGGAACTTGTAATTGGAGAACAAGGAAAAGTCATTTTTTCACGTAATCAACGCTTCTTCAATACATTTTCCGTGTAAAATTATCTGTATCTCTATTATTCTTTTGGCTCATTATTTAAAAAAGAAAAGAAAAAGGAAAATTTTTAACAAAAAATACACACTTATATTTTTTTGTTGAATTTTGCCTTCTATAAGGAAGACACCCTGTGAGTTGTATGAGGGCTAAACAATTTTTGTGGCCAGGAGAATTTTTTTTCATAAAACCGAATTCTCGCATTCTTCTTGGAAGTCACGAAAGGTACAAAAAATATTAACATACAGGTTTACAGTTTTAAAAAACTTCTACAGAAAATATCTCTTTCTTTTTTGTGATAGCTTGCATTGTTTAACAGAAAAATTAAAAAATTGCATTTTTAGGAAAAAAAATTCTCCCTGCTTCTGAAATGGTTTAGCCCACAGAAGACTGATATAAGGTTTCGGCATTTTCAACCAATTTTAAATCAGATGTAAAATAAAAAAAAGCCCTCTCATCAAATTTTCGGATCATAAAATTCTAAATAAAACGACACAAAAATGCATGTAAATTCTCTTTTGCATGTTGGTTCTTGTATATTGTAAGACATTGCCAAATTATTCAAAACTCCTATCGGCAATATTAATTTCTTATACCAATAACAACCTAATTTATATAATTGATATTCAAACTATAATCGATGTAAAATATATTATTCAATTCATAAATCACAATAAATATCTAAAGTACTATAATCTCTAAAAACATTTCGAAAAAATTTGTATTTGAAGCTTTTTATTACCCTTCTTTGGTACAGAATGAGCTATATCTATTTAGAAGGGTAAGTCACGTCATAAAATCTACCAATTCTCCTTCTGAAACCGATAAAAGGCTTTATAGCTATATCACTTGCCTACCGGGCGAATTTTGATTATCCCAGTTTATAATCCTGGATGTGGTGACGTCGCAGAGCCCTTCGTCAATTCGATACCTTTGATCTGGTCGTTATGGACTTTCCTGGTACGGAACTTTCCTGGGTGCGAGGGCCCCTAATAGTCTGTTAGTCTGTTTATCTCGTAAGCTTGGATTTAGATTCAGATCGTAGGCTATTATATGTACTCCTCTCTTTTATTTTGCTCTCTCGCTCTTTTGTATCGTCCCTTCATTCAAGTTTGCCCATCCATGCATGGGGGTATCATATACAATATAGGTATTAGGTTCCCTACAAGTAGATAATATAGGGTTTGTCTTCTCGAGAAGGAGTCTTCGTTTTGTATCAACCTGCTCCTTACATTTTTCGACATTTCCTAATCTCCTCAAAAGGAGATTTTGATACGATGCCTTCAGGAAGGAATTATTGGTCCAATTATTTTTTAAAGTTTTGGACACTCTCACATATACCCATCTTTATGTCACTTGCCATCACATAACGCTTATAATCTACCAAATGTAACGTTGCAACTCCTACAACACCCTAAAGTTTTGTTTATACTTTATTTTAAGTTTTACATAAAAAGACGTAAAAAATCACAGAAAAAATGAGAATTTTTTTATTAAAATTGACAATGGGAAACTACACCCTTCGGAATTTTGTTTCAATTCTTTAAAAATAGAATATAAACAAAAGACAGTTTCTGTTATTATTATAATATTCATATTTTTAAATTAGAACGATGAGTGATTTTTTAACAAAAAATTGCATGGGGAAAAATTTAAAAATTGAAAAAAAAGATTTTTCCACATGAAAAAAATGGTGAAAATAATTATCTTTGCTTGATTTTAATAAATTTAATAGTTGATTGCAGAAAAAATATTTGAATGAAAAAAACTGGCAGAAAAAAAAGAAATCTTGTTTTTACGAAATAACTCATTTTCAACGTATCGCCGGTGAAAGTTCTCATTAAATAATTAAAAAAAAACTCTTTCAAGTAGATCGAAAAAAATATTGCTCTATCTCTAATAGCATCGAAATTAGGGCCTGTTAAAAATGACACTTTATATAGAATTTTCTTGAACATATTAAAAAAAATCTGCCCGCCGCGCGGGCACATTCTCATCGCGCGCTTTACGCGCGGCTCGCTTCGCTCGCAAGTTTGAGCGCGCAACTGTTAGATCTCGCGCTTCGCGCTCGATCATATATTTATCTCGCGCTTCGCGCTCGATTATGTATTCACCTCGCGCTACGCGCTCGGGCGTATTTACATCGCTCTTTACACTCGGCTCCTCTAGATTTTTGAACTTCGTGTTCGACTTCGATGAAAAGAAAAAGTTTGTTTGCAAATATTATAAAATTATCAAAACCTCTACATATTAAGTGATTGTTAAATTTGTTTTTATTTTAGACTGAAAAGGAACTTTATTTACTCAAGATTCTATCGACCTTAAGGAACACATTCTCATCATTTGAATCTTGCGTTCCACGCTCAGTTCTGTGCACCGTATGATAGAAACAAAAAAGTTTGAGCGCACTTACGGCGCGCGATTTGGTAAATACACTGAGCGCGCACTTTGTGCTTCGTGTTATATGTTCTTCATATACAAATTACTAAATTTGTATTTGATTTCAAATGAAAAGTAATGATACAATTTAGGCGACAAATTTTATTAGTTAACATTTTATTTTAGCTTGTGCCGTTTATCTAAAAAGTTAATTTTTTTTCATTTTGAATATATTCTTACCACAAAAATTGATTACGGGTTTGTAAGTCTTTTTTGAATGCACAATTTGTGTTCATGTATATTTTTTCGTACCTTGCATTGTTTTTTCAAAAATTTGATTTTTTTTACTGTCAATTTTATTTTCACGAATAAAACAAAAACCACGCATCCTATCGAAACATGAGTCACAACAAATTTGTACCTCTTCCTTGGATGAACAAATTTTGTTTCGGTCATTTTTTCGTAGCTGGTAATATTCGTCTGAAAATTTGATTTTTCTATTTTCAATGCTGTTTTTTACGAATAAAACAAAAACTACGCGTCATATCAAAAAGTGAACAATAAGAAATTTGTAGATCTTTTTTAGGTGCACAATTTTGGTGAGATAATCTTTTCTCGTATCTTGCATAGTTTGACAGCAAAATGGAATTTTTGATTTTTCATTAATTTTTTGTGCGATAAAAATTTGAATTTTTTATTTTTCAGAAAATTCAAAAAGTTGTTATGAAAATATTATAGGGTGTTCAGGAATCAACGTTTTTCTATTCTTGACTTTTTTTCATATCGTGCGTTTTTCGGCTTAAAATGTCCATTTTCGTTTGTTTTTTGGAATTTTGAAAATGCTATAACTCCAGTAATTTTTTTTTATCACGAAAAGTCATTAGAATATTTTGTTCGTCATTTTGCGTAATACTAATAACCATACATAGAATTTTCAAATCTTCAAAAAAAGTGGTCTCAAAAATTTTCAAAATGTGCTCACTTTTTGAATTTTCATCCAAAATAGCTGGTTAACGAACTCGTTCTCTCTTTTTCGGCCTTAAAAAAGTGTGCCAAAGCTCAATCAAATCTGATCATTTTTTCGAAAGTTATCGTGGCTACAGACAGACAGACTGACAGACAGACAGGCAGACAGACAGACTACAGACTACAGACAAAGAGACACCTTGGTAAAAATCGTTTTTTCTAGCTCAGGGGGTCTCAAAACGTGGAGATTTGATGAAAACCGACTATGTCAAATTTTACATAAAACCAATACCTTCTCATTAGAATGAGAATGTAAAAATTAAATTAATGAAGCCTTTATTTGCTTCGAACAGAAAATACAAAATATGATAAGAACGTTTTTCCAGGGTTCATCTTCTAGAAACGAAAAATAAAAAAAAAATATGGTCAAGAAAATTCCATAGGAAGGGTAATTTTCAGAAGGCCATAATTTCGGTGCTATTAGGGCTAAAGCATTTCTTTTTTCAGATTTGCTCAAAATTAGGTCCTCTTTGATTTATTTAGTGCCAACTTTTACCTGAAATCCCCAGGAAATGAGTTATTTTGGAAAACGCGAAATTTTATCTTAAAAATGTATGTGTAACGAAATTTAATAAAAAAGGTCATTTTCAAAAGGCCATAATTTCGATGCTATTAGAGCTAGAGAAATGTTTTTTCTTAGATCTACTTATCCTTGTATAGGCACTTGGGACTTGATATGGACTAGAAAGAAGAAATGTTCAGAAAACTATTTTTTTCCCACTTTTTTCACCATTGTTTAAAAATTGATAAGTTTCAGTTCTCGTAAAATATTCACCTCCAAGACTACATTTTTGGATGCTAACCTAAATGGATCAAGCCAATAAGATTCCACTTTTAACTATATTTGAATTGGGTTTTTTGAAAAAGGTCCTATGTCATTTTTTCTTTATAGGCGAAGAATGATCGTGAGACATCCCACAAATTTAAACAGAAAAAACCGGGATTTGCAAGCCCTTTTGGGTTAGTCAGTCAAGACCCGCCGTGATTGACAAAACAACTATTTTCTTCTTTTATGTATTATGAATTCTGAAAGTACTTCATATTTGTACGCTTTCAAATTAAAATTTTCAAACTGAGAAGATTTTTATTTTTTTATACTAAACTTAAAATAACTTCAATTTCAAATTATCGGATACAAATATAAGACTTAGAATAAGCAGTCGCGGACAGCCGATAGGAGCCAGTCGTGGGTGTG
>CAKNYM010052567.1:365037-432397 GCA_932195095.1 Andricus curvator
TGAACTTTCGAGTTCGAACTGCTAATCTATAATAATAATAAGATTTTGATAATAATTTTTAGGGTTTCGTAGCTCCGGGCTGAAACCCTAACAGTATCGGTCGGGTGTCCGTCCGTCGCACTTTTTCTCTGTGAACCCCCTATCCCTTGAAACCCTCCTATCTCATAGGACCCCAACCTATCCCTCGGGACCACCCTCATCTCATAGGAATCTCTTATCCTAAGGGACCCTACCTATCCTTTGGGACCCACCTTATCATACAGGACCTCACCTATCCTACGGGACCCACTTATAACATGGGACCCCACCTCTCCCTCTAAACCCCACCTAACTCACGGGTTATATTGACAGAAAATTTGGATGCTTGCGAGAGATGTTAACTTACGAACCGAGTTCGATCGGGAAATAACAAAAGAAGGAACGATCGATCACGAACAAGCAGCGAGAATTATCAGCTCGACATGCATCACTAACCCCACCCACGGAGTAATAATAAGGAGACCGATTTCCGTACATGCGTTCTGACTGCGGTAACTGCACCTTTATTGCCAAGCTCAGACGTTTCGAATCAGTACTACAGGCCAGTCGGTCATGCGCATTGTGATCTGCTATCTCATTTTCTCCTGTGAGAAGTGTGCGAGTGAGCGCCAGTGGATAACAACAACGACAGCAATTGAAGTTATATCAATTTTTTGCAGCTTGGCAAAAGTTGTTGCAACGTCAAGTAAGTCGGTAAATTAAGTAATCAAGTGGCAAAACTGGCATGTTGTGTTCCCACTTCCCAAGTGCCAAACATCCTACTGGAACAAAAGTACAAAAGGAATAACTTTGTTTACACCTAGGACGGTACGTAAATATATCTTGTTTTCTGAAAATATAACTTTTCTATTTTTGGTTGAAAATTTATATTTTTTATTTGAAAAGTCATGTATTTTACTAAAAATTGATACTTATGGTTGATAATATTTACGGGAACATAACCTCAGTTTTCAATTGTCATTAAACTCGGCGTTCACTCGCACACTCATGGAGAATAGACATAAGGAGACCAAAATCCTGTACATTGACTTCACGAAAAATGAGCATGTTTTTTCGCGAAGTACTCGCGCCTGAAATTCCCGTGCGTGGCGCTAGTATGAAGATATGTACAAATATTGCCTTGTATAGCGGCCATATTTTTTGTACATATGTTCATACCAGCGCCACGAACGGGAAGTTTAGGCGTGTGTACTTGGCGAAAAAATATGCTCATGTTTCGTTACATTACTTTGGTCTCCTTGCGTCATGAATGAGCAGCGAATATTATCGGTTCAACATGCAAACTCCACATAACCCACTGGACTCCAGCTATCTTTCGGATCCTACTCTCTTAAAATAAAGCAGTGAAATCTCACTGATTTCCAGTGAAATCTCACTGGTTGAAACAGCCAGAAGTGTGTCACTGACAATCAGTGAGAATTCACTGGTTCATTCAGTGGAGTTCCGGCACTGGTTTAATCAGTGAGGTTCACTGGTTTCTCAGTACCAGTAGTCATCTGGTCATACGCCTTGTCGTCTGTCAGCTGTTTAGGTATGGCACTTATCATTCATCACTATTGTGGTAACAGTTGTAAATAATCTTCTAAAAACTGCACTTGACTCTCACAACAATAAATGAAGGCCGGGCTGCAATATAATTGGATATAAAATGTTCCGCCTAATTGTGGGAAGACCCGTCGTTCTGTCAACGTGTCGCTGGTTCAAAGTCAAACCCAAGTGGCCAGGGGCCTTTCCGCTTTCAAGCGAAATATATTATATACCCTGCTCATTGCAGCCAGGCGCCAAATATTTATAAAACAAACACTAGTACACAATAAGGTTCGTTTTCACTCGAGAAATGCCAAGACCTGACCGGCGACGCGCGCGTACCAGACGACTGGAGGTTCATGTCTTGCCGCGTGGAGCGCTAATCACTGGTTCAATCTATCATTTGGAGTCACTGGTATATTCAGTAACACTATTTTAGTTGAGTCACTTACTGGTTCATCCGCGAAGTAGTATAAGGAGATCCAACTCTAATATAAGGATTTTCCCCCCATTTTTTCGTGCCCACTTCCTATAGCATACCCACAG
This sequence comes from Andricus curvator, assembly GCA_932195095.1. NCBI lineage: Eukaryota > Metazoa > Arthropoda > Insecta > Hymenoptera > Cynipidae > Andricus > Andricus curvator. The sequence continues at coordinate 367,150 of CAKNYM010052567.1, forward strand.
CATACCAGATTAAGTATTTTAGCGCCTCTCATGAGAAAATTTGAAACTGTTGAAAACCAACGGCAAAACCTATGTTATAACGGTCTTCCGCAAGAGGCGCTAGAATACGTTATCTGAAGTGCTATAGGATGTGGGCACGGAAAAATGGGGGTGCAATTTTCCGAAATGGCCCATAGAGTTGGATCTCCTTATACTACTTCGTGGGTTCATCCAATCAAAGTGAGAAAATCACTGGTTCACCAGTGATAATTGTAAATACTGATTCAACCAGTGAAATTTTCACTGGTTCAGTTTAAGAGAGTAAACTATCCCTCGGAACCCACCACATCTTATGGTGGGTTTATCCCTTTACCGCTCGGCACTCCACCTATCCCGCAGTATCTAACCTATTCTACAGGACCTTATCTATCCCTCGAGAGCCCCTCCTATTATACGTGACCCCACTTATCCCTAGGTGCAAAACCTATTCCACGGGACCCCACCTAACCTACTGATTATACTGACAGTTAATTTGTATCCTTAAGAGAAATGCAATCTTTCGAACCGAATTCGATCAGTAAATAACAAAAGAAGGAACGATCGATCGCGAACGAGCAACGAGAATTATCAGCTCGATATGCATCACTAACCCCACCTAACCCAAGAGACCCAATCTATCAGACAGGGCTCAACCTATTCCTCGGAACCTAACCTATCCCTCGGGACACCACCTAACCCACGGGACCCCAGCTACCCCTTGTTCCCTCCCTGTTATTCTACAAAAATAATTATTTTCGATATATTTTAAGTTATTTTAATGAAAAATAAAAGCTGAGTAAGCATTAATTTGTTCATGATTGATCACTCCTTCTTGGTAATGGTATTATTATTAATCTCAGTAGTCGAATTACGTTTTTCTCGGTCGATTTATTCGTTTCGAAGTGAGTGGGTATATACGAGGTAGATTGGCAGAACCGACTGCCGTTATTATTCAATCAAATAAATCCCCTAACAAACTGGAGAGGTGGAGATACGATCGAGAAACAATCGTGGGTGCCAGGACCGGATAAGCACGCAGGGAATAGCTTGCGCTTTCGCACGATGTATCACCGGCAAAATCCGGTGTGGGCCGAGAAGCTATATTATTATTTTGCCGCGTTATCACTACTATCACCCCTCTCTGATTGTGAGCAGGGCAGGGGTCAGACCCCTGTCGCTAGACGAGCATCGTTTCGGAAATTGAGACATCGAGCGTCGTTGAGCTTCTATATACGATATACCATCGCCCTTATTCCCTTCTCCATAGTACCTTTATAGTCCATTATTATACCCTCATCTATAATCATTCCAATTATTTTTTATTTTCTCTCCTAGGCAAATTGCGCTTTTCTCTTATCTTGCTCTTCAAACTCGATTCTCTTCTAAAGGTTTTCTAACGTTAAAGTTATTCGTTATTCAATTTTTTTATACCAATAAACTCTACACAGAAAAATCCCACACATATTCATTCTGTTCTAATTGAAAGTAAAATTAGTTTAGGCTCAAATTAACTCCAAATGATTTCGTTCTAGAAGAGAATTCTCTGCGCAAGTCACTTTAATCATTTTTCATTATTTTCATTTGAAAAACTCTACAAAAATAAATTCAATGCGAGAGAAAAAATAAATAAAAAGCAATGCTACTTTCACTATTTTACATTGTTGTGTAGGTATACAATTTTCTATTATGGGATTTACTTAATTAAAGTTAATTTTTATTACTTTTAACCTGTACAAATCTTATCTTGCCTGTGTAAAAATTTACGGCATAAGTTTAACTTTATAGGATTTATGTAAAAAAATGTATTTTAATTTTGTGTAGAGAATTAACAATATTAATTATTAAACTACTTTGTGTAGATTTCAGGAATCAAAGTGGTTCAGCATTGTTCAATTGTACGGGAACTAGGGGCATTTTTCTTCGAAAAAGGGGAATTTTTTTTCCTAAATACCAAGATAATAAACAAAAATTAATAAATGCAACACTTTTATAAGAAACCACACATTTTATTAAACTAGAAAAGCGTGCGACTATTATATGTTTTGTCTCCCACAATTTTTAAATAAAATATTTATATACCATTAAGCCATTTCCCTTTCGGCGAGCCTCAAGGGGTAAGCGTGACACTACCCGATTCGGGTAGTGTTTCTAGGTGGATAGTTTCTTGTAGTAAATAACTACAAGTGTGGGCTCACCACACCCACCACCGCCAACAGCAACGCAGTAGTATCAGACGGTCACCCATCCAAGTACTAACCGCGCCCAACACTGCTTAACTTCAGTGATCTAACGGGAACTGGTGTTTCCAGCGTGGTATGGCCGTTGCCATATTTAATTAATATTAATACAAAATTTTTGTATTTTGGAAGTATATCTTTTTTCTTAAATAATAGAAAAGAAAAGCAAGGAAAATATTTTCGATAATTTTGTTACAAAATAACAATGTATGATGAAAAACACTAACCTAACCTAAAGTTGTTAAAAGTTGTGAGTTTAAGTTCTGAAGTGAAATGATTTTTGTTTAAAATAAAAGATTTCTATACTGAAAAACGCCAACATATACCAACGTATACGTTCATATACTGTGAATAATCTTTGAAACCTAATGATTTTTTGATTACAATAGCAATTTTACACGAAAAACACAAACATAACGTAACAAAAATTTTTTTAAGATTGTAAATATTCTTTTAAACCTAATGTTTTTTATTCAAAATAACCAATTTTCAGTAAAAATTTTAACATGACCTAAAATTGTTCTAAAATTGTAAATCTTCTTTAAAATTGATACCCGCCTCCGGGGTTTCCGGTGAAAAACGCGAGCATAATCTAGAATTGTTCCAAAATTCGTTATCTTCTTCGAAATCCCATTATTTTTTATTGAAAGTACTCTGAATGATAATCTGAAAAATTTTACGAATTTTTAAATTAAAAATACAAATTTTCGACGAAAAACACTAACAGAACATAAAAAAAATTATTCGATATTGTAAATCTTCTTTGAAATCTATATCGATATTACCCATAAAAACAGCTAGCTTAATCTACAATTGTAAAAAAAATTATCAGTCTTCTTTGAAATCTTACGATTTTTTATTAAAAATACCGATTTTTGGTGTAAAATACCAACATAACCTACACTTAGTAGAAAGTTGTGAATGTTTTTTGAAATATAAATAAAAAATATATATACATATAAATGTTGCTTAAATTATAATGATTTTTGTTTGAAAATGCCAATTTTCGATGTAAAACAACAACGTAACCTAAACTTGTTGAAAACGTATGAATCTAATTGGAAATCTAATGATTTTTTAATTTTTGTTTTCAATGCCAATTTCAGATGAAACAAACAAAAATCTGGTTCGAAATCTAAAGATTTTTGTTTAAAATAACCAATTTTCTGTAAAAACGTTAATATAACGACAAAAGAAGTTTCGCGTCGTCTCGAAATTCGGGATGAGTAGTCAAATATTTTTCATAAGTTTCAGGACGACTAGTTTATTCCCTTTTCCAACTTCCCCAATTTTCCAGCACGACTAGACACAACCAGCCAGAAAATGTTCAAAAATTGTAAATCTGGCTAGAACTTTAATGATTTTTGTTTTAAAAAACAAACTTCTGGTGTAAAACGCTAACAGCGAAGAGCACTAGCCTAAATCATGTATAATATTTTCAAATTTATTAGAAAATTTGAAAGTTTTAATTTAAATACGCACGATTATTGAAAAGCACAAATCTGATTCTCAATTCGCATAAGGTGATCTATGATTTTTTGTATAAAAAGGGATTATTTATAGATTTAATAACAAAATTCAAGATATATAAAATAATTTCGAGTAAAAAAAAGCCAATCAGGCATTGAACAACAAGGATTGTCAAATTTTGGGACTATTTTTAGACAGGAAAATAAAATTTTATTTATAAGAAAAATGTTATAAGAAAAAAACTATCTCAATTAAGTGGGGGATATATTTTTTTCTCTTTCGAGACACTGTTGAATCGATTATGTTAAATTTTATTTTTTTAGCGCAAATTGTCGACAATTTGCTTTTTTATAATATCGTAGTTTCTCTGAGCTAGCATCATTTCTTTATTAATGGCCGCGAGTTCCTTATAGTTCTTGAAATATTAATCGCAGTTAAAAAAAAACGGAGAAAAATTGACAAAATTCATAAATACACTCAACTCCCGATTCTTGGCTGGCGTCGGGTATGGTCGGCAAAGAATCGGAGACGTTTTTTCATGTCAACACTTAGGACCGCATTAAGTAGTCTCTGACCTTGGAACAAAATGGCACAGCAGCGTCCAGAGAGAGAGTCGCGACGTCAACAACTTCAGATACGGCACTGACTAGTCGAGCATATGGGCTGTCAAGGGACGCTCAGAGGGGGAGACAGAAGCAGTCAAGCGTGAAGCGAGCGATTCATCGAACGGCAAAGAATCGGGAGTTGAGTGTATAGAGATTATAGGGAATTTTTAGAAAAATAGGGGGAAAAAGGGGAAATTATTGTAAAAAGGGGAATAGGGGACTGTGACCCCTGGGTTTATTTTCGTGCCGAATTTTATTGTATAGAGTTTTGTCGTGCAGGATTTGATAATAACAAATTTAAATTTGAATAAATGCGTCTAGGGTTTTCCTGTGTAGAATTTTTTATATAAATTCAATTCTCTTGGAAGATGATTCAATTTCCGTTTACGGCAGTACGAAGAAGAAAGGTTATAATTGTAAATTTATGCATTGATTCAATAAAGTGAAATACGAATATTGAATGAAAAAAACTTTTGAGAGAAATTGATTTATCGAAAAGAGTGATACTTTTACCAAATGGGATTCGCATCTTTAATTCAGTACTGTATTCGGTTTTACTAACCCTATAAAATCTGATTCCGTTTTCCCTGCACGGGCAAGCAATTGGTTCTTGAAACGCGAGCTTAAAAAGGATCTCCTGTACAGACAGCCTTCTCTGTTCGTTGGACTTTAAGTAGGTGATAAATTAAACGGCCCGCCCGCACCCTTCTTCCACTCCCGGTTCCTTGTGCGCCAGATTTAATAGAAGTTTCTTTTCGCCAAAACTTTATATCCCGAGTTAAGCTTTCGTTAAATACTTTCCGAGAGCATCTAATTATTCAGACTTGACTGAATTTTGCTTTCCTTATTTATTCCCCCTCTCTATATTGACTCTCCAAATGTCGAGTTATATTACACTATAATTTCTTCAAGAAGATTCATTATTTTATTTTTATACTCCGATTCTCTACAAAAAAAAAATTGAATGGGCGATTATTTAGTTTACAAATATATTTGCGCCCCGGGTGGCCATTTTAATCAAAGGAAAATATTCCCGGTCATTTCTCGGTTTTTTTCCAGTTTGCAAAAATTTATCACGGTCATTGAAGTAAAAAAATTGGAACTCTTAGAGCGAGAATTTTGTTCGTTTGAAGTAATCAAAACTGAACTGCAAATTAAAGCATACAAGATGGAACTCTTGAATTTTAAACTACTTCAATTGAAGCTTGAAATATATTTAATTCATAAATTTTTGATTCAAACGCTCAATAATTTACATGTCTATAATAGAAGCTTTTAACAGTTTTCAAGTGAAATTTTTCTAATGAAATGCCGTTTAAAAGCTAAATTTTAAACTTCTATCAATCGAACAGTTCAAAGGTTTTTGGTTAAAAAATATAAATCCACGCTATCATTTTCAATGCACTATGTTGAAGAATCAAAAGTACACCAAAATTAAACACTTTCATTTACAAATTAAAATATTTTTTAATTCAATAATTAAAAATGTAACGCTCAAAGTCTAAATTTAGAGAAAAACCTGAAAAATCTCGAAAAATAAAACTGCCAACATCACAGAATATTCCACACTATAATAAATTGCTGATACGGGAAAATTTCCGAATTATAAAATTCTCGAATCTAAAAAATTAAACAATTGTTTTGATAATAAATAAATAATACATCAAATAAAAAATGTGTTCAAATAAAATTCGGCAATTTTATTTAAGGAATTTTCTATTATCGGGAATTTTCTAATTCGGCCATAAACTGTCGAGAATTTGAAATTGTCAGCCACTTCGAATATCGTGAATATTATATTTCGAATATTTTCTTTTTCGGGAATTTTACTTTTCGCGATTTTTCAATCGTTTCCGAAAACTCATCTCTTTGATGGACACTTCAACTTTTTTAGCTAAAAATGGAACTAGTTGATTGAAAATTATTGGCAGGACATTAATATAAATTATTGGATGTTTTCTCAGTGCAAATTTCATAATATATCCTCTTTAAAAATGTTGGAAAACTGTTGCACGAACCAAATTGTAACTTCTCTTTCATGCCTGAAATATGGAACCTATCTAGACATTTTTCTTTTTTCTCAGTAATCCATTTCGGAAAGAATACTTTCGGACAAAATAACAAATTTGAAGACGGTTAAAAATATACACATTCAATATTTTGTCTAGGACGTTTCTGTTTAAAAAAATATTGCTTGAATTTACAACAAAATTCCTGAATAAAACAGTCAAACAACATAATTATATGTCATCGTATCATAATCGTGATAGTTTTAATATTATAGAGCGTCAGCTCCCATCCGAGTATAGTCATAATAAGCGCTGCTTAACTTCGGTGATTTAAAAAATAATAGTTTCTATATATCGAGTGAGTTGAAGAAAAGTATAGCAAAAAGTAAAATAATATTTTTTGGCTTCTTTTTTTGATATTTTGGTACTAGTTCACCATGTTTAATAAAGTGATCGTTGCATAAATTCAGTAAAATTTGAATAGATTCAAGCAAAGTCTACATCCGATTTTAATTCAAATTTCAAATTGAGCCTGAATTAAAAAAAAAACAATTTGCACAAAATCTGAATCCTGGCAAATTTAAGATTGTCCATAAAGCAATAAAATTCTAGTCTTAGAAGAAAATCGAAAATTTTTTAGGGATTGATGAACCCGTGCGCTCCCTATTAATGTATATGAAGATATTAATTTTGTATAATAAATATAAAATATTTGCTCACAGAAATCACAACAGGAAAAAATAATACTTTTATTTTTATGTAATAAATTCAGCCTGAATTTTAGCAAAATTGGTCTAGATTTAAAGGAAATTTTACTTTAAATCCTATCAATTATGGTTAAATCCAGACTAGTTCTAATGAATTCAATGCCAACGATTTCGAGGTGCAACAATTGAAAGCATTTGTTTTTACTCTGATAAACAATCCGAATTAACTGATTCAAAGAAAACTTCTCTGAATAACCAAAATTCGAAAATTCCTTGACTCAAATACAAACTTTTCCCATTAAAATTATGCTACTTCATTAATCAAATCTTGAGCTTTTGAAATGTTTCAACTAGGATGAAAAGTACAACTTTGAGACCCTCCATTCAAAGTTTGCCTTGAGTTTATTTTATTATACAGTTTGCAACCTAACGAAACAAAAAGTGAAAATAACTTGAAGCCGGTGAGTAATTTAGCAGAAACGAAGTTCCACTTTGGGGGAAGAGCAAACGAGAGGATGTCTATTGAAAACGGTGACTCTGAGCTTCTGTACGCACGCGACACAGTCTTTTGAACATCCGTGAAAATTATACTTGAAACAGAAACAGAAGCAGATTCGAGGCCAGAGGGCTAGAGTACGCGGGGCTTGCGACAAAACTTTCCCGGTCGAGGTTGAGCTTTGGTGGGCGGTTCTATGGAATACCTGGAACTTTCGCAAGCTCCCAACCAATCGGCGTCGAGTATTACACGACTGTAGACCCCGGGGGCTTTCGTATCCAAAGCGTACGAAAAATTATAACTTTTGCTGAAATAAACCCGTGGTCAGACCTGCGCCGTTAACTTTGCCCCAATTTGCCTTCGTTTTACTCACCAGCCGTTTCGTGCTTTTCTCTGCTTTGCCAAAAGCTTTTGTGTGGTGGTGCAAGTTTTCACGTGACCATAATGTGTATTATTTGTACCTACAATGTTCCTACCATTAACTTTAGGGCATTAAACTGAGTAAATTACCGTAAGACGGGGCTAAGCGGGACTTTTTTAAAGGATTTTATCAGTATATTACCGGAAGGAATCCAAATTAGATACTAATGCTTTAAATGTATAATATCCAGCACTTCCCTTTCCGCATCTTGCAGACAAAACATTTGATTTAGATATAAGTAACTAGTTATTGCAGTGCAAAGTGTTTTCATCTTTAACACCTAGTTTGGGGTTAAGTTGTAAAAATAGCTTTTCAGTAATACCAAGTGGCAAAATATAAATTTTAATGAAAGCCTATATCGTTATTTTAGAGTAAATTAAACAAATATGATGAGTGAGAGCATAAAAATACGTGTATATTGCCCGTGAAAGCATAACTTTATTATATGTGTTGCTTCACATATATAAGCTTATAAACACAAGGACCCAAAAATTAAAAAAAAAGTCCTGGTGATAGTAGGAAACATTTTCGTAAATAGCATTTCGCAACTGCTCATTGAAATATTTAATCAAGGTCGAGTATTGCCTTCCGGAAACATATGCCGGATTTTCAGTTTCTCTTCTGGAATATTTTTCCGGATATCGTCAACTTAATTTCTTTGTCAACCAATCTCGTCTTTTAATTCTAAAGAATTTCAAAGAATTTATTATAAATTATTTCAAAAATAATTCTAGCAAGTTTAAACATTCATATCCCGCAAACTATGCCAGGACAGAAAACAAAAGAGTAATCTTTGTGACTACGGAAATTTGGAAAGGGCAACTAGTGTGACCGAATTCGCGCTTGAATTCTTTGGAAATCTAAAGAATTTATTATGAATTCCCAAAAATATGAGGTTAATTTTAACAAGATTAAAAATTAATCTCCGACACACTATGCCAGAACAAAAAATTAAAGGATGCTATAAAAGGGTTTGGGAATTGACCCATGACAATCCCTTTTTGCCCACCTGCAAATAATTCTACGATTCCTGTTTACGACATAAGGTTAGCAACTCCTCTCTCCGGAAGAGAAAAATATTGCCGGAAGAGAAAATTATAATCATTGTTTGAATCAGCGACGTTTTCTACTGGTGAAATCAGTGAAAAGCCTTTGATATTGCAATGACTAATGGCTGATTTCTCAGTGGATTTTTACTTATTGCAGAACCTCCAGAAGTGCGGTACTAATTTCTCAAGGAAATTTGACTAAATTTCAGAAAAGGTTACTAAATAAGTTTCAGTCATTCAATATCAGTGGTATTTTTTTACATAAGTGTGGAGAAAAATTCTTCCAAAAGAAAAAGAACAACTTTTTGAAATCTATGACTTTCATTTAGAATATTTTTCTAAGATTAGTATTTTTAAAAAGAACGTTTAATATTCGGTCTTTCAAGAATTCTTCTGCTCAAGTTACAGTTTTCGAATCGCACTCATGATTTTATTATAGGATTAGCAATTAAAAGATTGAAAAAAGCAGTCATCATTATAGTTATAAGATTATTCTACATTTAATTAATCCAATCCGATCAGTTAGGTTTAGTTCTAAACATTTTTTTTATTCCAACAATAATTACATCTTAAATCCATTGTATAAAAAAAACATATATTTATGTAAATTTATAATTTTTTATAATTAAGAACTTTCAATTTCATGTTTCGCAAAGTTTTTTTATTGAACTGAGTTTCATTTTTGCAATTTTACTGAAGCTTCAAGATAACACAATGTTTTTGAGTTCTCATATATCTGTATAATACAGGAGGCTGCTAAATATTCTACTAAATATAATTTATTATCAAATTACATAAATTGATGAAAGTCACAAAAAACTTCAACTGATTAAAGAAAAAATGAAAAATGAGTAAAAAAAGAATGTTATCAACAAGTTTGGTACCAGAATGGGAACTTTTCTAAACAACTTGATCAATTAATCATGAATGGCAAATCCTGAATGAGAAATGATAGACAAATAAATGAGGTAAATATTAACTAATCATGCGTGCAAAAGACTGATTATCTAGGAAATTATATACTACCGACATGAATAGTTGGACATATATGTAATTCTCAGATTGATCAAATGTCAATTACAGATACGTCACCATATTGAAACATCACTTTTGAATTTAAAACATACTATGGTGTTTTCAAATTGGATGACCATCAAAATTTTGCAAGAAAAATTCAGTCCTTTCATAATTGATCTACAATACCTATTTTTCTTTTAATTGGATACTTATTCCTAAGATTCGGGGTAAACAAAAAGTATCACTGTCACATATATGTATAAAGAAATACACAAAAACTATAAAATGGTTACAAAATAATTTCACTTTAATTTTACCAGCATTAACAAAATTCTAGAAGGCAATAAAATTAGGAAATTTTATTTTATTTCTTTAAATTTACAATAATATACCTTAATTTTGATAATTCAACCATTTCTAATTTTATTTAGTCAAACCGTTCGATTTTATGGTGAAAAGTACGAGTCGGAAAAACTTGAAGCATTTAAATAAAGTGAATCTAGGACAAATTCACTTATTTTAGAGGTGAAATATTTTGTATACAAAAGTGCTGAGTTTTAAAATACAGATTTCAATATTTCAGATCTGAAATAAAAAGAAAGGGATATTGAATATATTGAAAAAATTTCCGGATATATAAGTGCAACTGTTTTACGTCAGCATATAAGAAGTAGGAATGTTTTCAATATAATTGTAATAAAAAATACAAATTTTTTATTTATTAACATTTTTTATAAAAAAAAATTTGCTATAAAATTTAATATATGTATAGACTTTAAGCTGTAGGCTTTGACCCTGTTCGTTCAAACTTCAGTTCTAAGACAACTCTACTATGATTAATTAATCTAGAATATTTTCAATTTGTATCCGACTGAAAAATTTAATAAAGATAATTTGTAAATCTTGTTAAAATCTACTAAAAATAACGATTCAAGCTTACGGATCTCATAAAAACAAAAATGGCATATTTTTGAAAATGATCTAACTTTTAGAATTTTGGTCTAATTGCGAAATTTCATAGGAATAGATTCGAAATATATTGTATGTCTAGTAAAAATTTGTACTTATATCTCTTAATCTATCAAAAAATTATTTTTTTCTATTTTTGGAAAATTTTCCAAATTTTCAAAACATATAATTTTTTTAATTTTCATCGAAATTAAAAATATCATGAGGATAATTTGCAACTATTTTTGTCGAGTATCAGAAAAATTGACAAAAATTTATAAAACTCTTAAAAAAATGTTGCTTCAAATTTTGAAAATGCAACTTTTCTAATATCGGTCTAATCGAAAAAAATTTAATTGGGATGGTTTCCAAATATATTTGATATCTAGTAAAAATTTTGAATGAAATTTTTTAATCTATCAGAAAAATAATTTTTTCGATTTTTTCAAAATTTTCAAAATTTTGAAAAGTATATAACTTTTCAAATTTTCAATAAAATGGAAAATGTCTTCGGGATAATTTGCAAGCCCTTTTTTTACGAACGAGAATCTTTGAAAAAAATTTCTAAAATTCTTTAAACATTTTTTTTCAAATTTTGAAAATGTTCTAAATTTGGTAATTTTGGTCGGAAATATCTGGTTGGCGAACTTGACTTCCATTTTTGGACCCTAAAAAAGTGTATCAAAGGCTGATTTGATTAGAAAAATTCTTCAAAAGTTATAGCGTGGCTACAACATTCAGGTAACCATACAGCCATACATACAGATTTTTGTTGAACAAAAACGGTTTTTTTTTTAAAAAGGCTTTAGCGATGATTCCACATTTAGTCTGAAAACTTCCATGGGGTAGCGGGGAACATATTCAACCAAAAAATCCCATATGCAAGCAACATTTAATTAAATTTGGTTCAGCCCAGTCTCTGGAAATTAATTTTTCTCTTTCTGAAAGTGTTTCTTTAGATTTACCGACTTACGTTTCCCACTTCTGTAAGATTTAAAACTTTCTAGCACTAACAGAACATGTTTTAGAAAACGTTGAATTTTCAACAAAATACATGAATTTCCAACAAATAGTTGAATTTTCAACTAAAAAGATCAATTTTCAACTACATAGTTAAATTTTTAACTAAAAAAGATTAATTCTTAACCAAAAAAGAAATAGTTAAATTTTCAGTTGAAAAAAATGATTTACCCAAAAAAGTCAAATTTTCAACAAAATAATAAAATTTTTAAACCAATAATAAAACTTTTAACCAAAAGAGATGAATTTTCAACTACAAATATAACAGTAGACTCTTCAACCGAAAGAGAATAATTTTTAACTAAAATTTTGTATCGTCCAACAAAAAGATCAATTTTCAACAAAATAGTTCAACTTTCAACAAAAAAGATTAATTTTCAACAAAGAACATTAATTTTCTACCAAAAAAGACAAAACTTCAACAAAATAAATCAATTTTCAACTAAATATTTTAATTTTCGACTAAAAAATGTAACCTTTCTCCAAAAATGGAATAGGTTAATTTTCAGTTAAAAAATTATTAAAAAAAAAATTTCAATTAAACGGTTACATTTTAAGCCAAAGAGATGAATTTTCATCAATAATGATGATTTTTGAACAAAATAATTAAATTTTCAACCAAATGATAGAAGACAAATTTTTAACCAAAGAGTTGAATTTTCAACCCAAAAAGACGAATTTTTGAAAACAGTTGAGTTTTTAAGAAAATGAATGACTTTATAACAAAATTGCTGAACTTTCAACAAAATAATTAAATTTTCAACCAAATAATTAAATTTTTATCAACAAAATATGAATTCCTAACCAAAGAGAATGAAGCAAAAGAAAATATTGTATAAAATTAATTAACTTTCAATCAAAAGACTATTTCGATTTTCAACAAAAAAAAAAAAAACGAATATTCAACTCTAGAAATTATATTTTTTTTGATGAAAGAATTTTGATAGATTCAACTAGTTCCGACTCCAACTTCTGGAAGATTTAAAACATTCTAGAACCAACAAGGAATGTTTTAGAAAATTTTGAATTTCATGTTTGGCCATAAATTAAAATTTTCCTATATTGGGCTATAAATCTCTGTGGCTCTGGAAATAATTTCTTTACCTTCAAAAAGTGTTAGTTTAGATTAACGTAGTTCGAGGAAGGTAAATGTACCAATAATTGTGAAACTTGGTTATAATTTGAAAATATTATTAAACAGTATGAAGTGTCTCGTCGTCCCGAAATTCGGGATGGCTAGTCCAATATTTTTCCACGTTTTTAGGGATGACTAGACACAGACGAAACAATATGTAAAAGTAACATCTAATGATAAAATCCATTTATTTTTAGCATTTTATAGTTTCAAATGGAATTTCAATTCATTTAAATTAGATAAAAAGTGTGAAAATTGCCGTCACGATTACTGGGACGTAATTTGGTTGGTTGCCTTCTCATTTTTCTTTCCTCTTTTTTATTTTTGTCCAAAGAAACAAATTTTTTGTTATTAGGAATTGCAATAGGAGCATTTTGTGGTCGTTTTCCAAATTTGATCGTTGGATTCTTGTTTTATTTTCAGGAATTATATACGATATACTGGGACGTTTACCTTATTCGTCAAAACTTAACGATTTTTTGTAAAAAAAATGTAGGACATTTCTGCGAAAGCTTAGTTTTTAAATTTCAATGTACATGTAGATGTTCATTACTTGAACGTGGCATAACAACTGACACTCTACAGTTGTTACTCCTGGAAATTTAAGACAGGCAATTGATCTTGAGAATCGGATCATTCTGATGAGTAATTTCCTGATCAAATACAAAATCCGAAACCTGTATAAAAGCGTTACATATCAGGTTCATCCAATTTCGGGGTCAAATTGATCAACTGGCATTTACTGTGGTGGTAACCATTTGCTTCAAGGTCACTGTTTTTAGTGGTCCCCGGAGATATGGTTCCTCTAAAGGTCATTTCCGGTTCCGAGAGATTCTTCGGTGGCGTTGGGGGTGGAATGGTTTCAAAATGGCGGATCTTTAAAGTCGAGGAACCGAAACAGAGTCGCGTCCTCGTCGAAGCTAGCCCGGCCAGCATCGACCGGTGTTTCATGGTCTCGCGCAAGCGCACAGCCTTGCCCAAGAATATCAACCGAATGTCGTGCTTCAATACCTGATCGCTGCCCCCCTCTCGCCCCGCTTCACTGAACTTTCCTTCACCCCACAAACCACCCCATGATCCGACATTATTCGCCGATTGTAGCGAAATCACCACCGTCCCGATTTTTCCCTCTATTCCTCATCCACCCTCGCCTCCACCGGATATCTATTGACTGGTCCCACCTCGGACGCACTTCGGACCACTTCGGACCATTTCAGGAGCTTCGAGGCCTCGAAATACTTTAAGATCAACAGTGATCGCTATTGTCGGGATTCTATACGATGCTTATATTGGTGCCACAAACTACGTGCCTCAAATTCCAATGTCGACTCGTACTCTCAAACAACGCCTGGAGGAAGTTACTTTTCCTGACAATGAACCGATACCAACAGACACCCCAGAGCTTACTAAAGGTGGATTCCACGCCGAATTTTTTTAAACTTTGGCCATTTATTTATTGAGAATAATAAATATAGACTGCCAAAGATTTAACTTCAAAATTACAAACAAAGTTATTGCAATTTTTCTATTTTGGACACTTTTTGAGTCTGTAAAAGACGAATTGTGCTAGCTCAATAAGGGGCGGTTCAAAAACTACGTCACACTATTTTGAACACTTATTCCACCCCTCCCCTTCTCCGTCACAGATCATCACACAATTCTTGAACCCCCCAGGGTGATGTCATAAATACGAACACCCCCCCCCCTGACAAAATTTTTTCTTCGATTTCATTTGATAAACACCGAAAATAAAATGTAAAACCTATAAAAAGAATAGTTAAACAGACTTCACAGATCAAAGTACTCTCGAAAGAGGGGAAATAGGGGAACTTTTCATGCAAATATGGGAATATTAGGGGCATAAATTCTCAGTTTTCAACAACAAAGATTCATTTTCTACCAAAAGAGATTAATTTTCAAAGAAAGAGTTGAGTGTTCATGCTAAAAAGTCGAATGTTCAAGAAAACAGTTGATTTTTAAACCGGAAAAGATGGGTTTTCAACCTAATAGTTGAATTTTCAACCAACAAAAAAATTAATTTTGGACCAAAAGTTGCATTTACGACCAAATAGTTGAACTTTCAAGCAAGAAAACAAATTTTTAACATAATATTTGAATTTTTAACGTACAAAGACAAAAAAACCTAAAAAAAAAGAATTAACTTAAACCACAAACAGTTGCATTCCTAACCAAATAGCGAAAATCTTCAAGCCAAAAAGACACATTTTTTATATGACAGGTGAATTTTCCACCAAGAACTTTTCTATCAAAATAGATGAATTTAAAATCCAGAAAAGTAGAATTTTATACCCAAAAAGACGAATATTCAACAAAGCATTTGAGTTTTCGAAGAAAAAAGGTGACTTCTTAATAAAATAGTGGAATTTTCAACAAAATAGTTGAATTTGTAACCACACAGTTAAATTTTCAATCTACAAAGATGAATTGTCAACCAAATGGTCGAATTTTCTATCTAAAAAGACCAACATTTAACAAAACAGTTAAATTTTCAACAAAATAATTTAATTTTCAAGAATTTAATTGAATTTTTTCACAAAATAATTCAATTTTCAACAAAATAGTTCAATTTTTAACTGAGATGATGAATTATAAAAAGAAAAATAATTTAACAAAGAAGTTCAAAAATCAACCATTAGTTGAATTTTCAAAAAGAAAAAAAAATTTCTAATGGAAAATGTGATAGCTGATATTTCGACCAAAAGAAAAATTTAATTTTAAATATAAAAACATTGAACTCAACGAAAAAAGACGTATTCTCAATAAAATAGTTGAATCCACAACCAAAACAGGTTAATTTTTAAATAAACAGCTGCATTTTTAACCAAACGAGAAGAATTTTCAAGTCGAAAGAAAAAGTGTTTTCCATTAAAAAAAAATACTCACACGAAAAATTCCCGAAACTAAAAAATTACAGACAATTTTAAATTCACGAATTGGAATATTCATGATAGTTTATATTACCGAATTGAAAAATCCCGAAATAAAATTGCGGAGATTACTAAAATATCCGACACTGTCAAAATGCCAACACTAGGCAATTTCCGTATCATACGAAAATTTTCCGACGTTGTTAATTTTATAGTTTCGGATATTTTATAATGTCGGAAATTTTATTTCCGGAATTATCTATTATCGGGAATTTTCCAGTTTGAAAAGTTTAAATTATCGGTAATTTTATAATTTTGGGAATTTTATATTTCAAATTTTATTTTTGTGGATTTTTTAGTCGTTTCGATATTAACCGATTTCTAATTTTTTTGGTACTTTATTTCGGATGCCAACCAACAATTTGTTTCTGTCGGCCCAAACAATGCAATTAATCTTACCATTTCCATTTTTATTATACCAAAAATCTATAAAATAAATTATAAAACCGACATAATCAATTAAAAACTTTATTTTGAAATAGAAATATTTTTAAAAATTATTTTCGTGACCTGAAGAAAAACATTCAATTACATATTAAAAAAATGACATTGGTTTTATAATGTTTTCTGTAGAAGAACATTTCAATATAGAGAATAAAGAAGTATAAAGAAAATCGAGCTTTTGGAATTAATTGGAAAATTGGAGTTTTAGTTAATTGGAATGAGACCATCCATAACATTTTGAAGTGAAATCTTTGGATTGGAATCTTAATCTTTGGCAATTTATATTTTTCCTACTAAACAAATAAGTACCGTAAACCGGGGCGAATCACTACAATAATTTTTACAAAATAATCAAAGGCTTAATAATTATATTTTCAAACTAATCTTGGGGACAGTAGATTACGCAATGTCTCTTTTTTATCGCCCATATAAATAAATATATATTGATTTGTAAGAGACTAATATTACCAAAAATGTCAACATTACACATCGATCAAAGGTTAGACTATCCAAACTTTAATACGTATCTCGCAAAGAAGGAATTCCAAAATAACGAAACTATTCGCGACTGAAGCCCTCCTGGAGAGGAATAAAATCCTTCTCAATCATTTTTGTTGAGACCTCGTTTTCAAGTTATTCACAAATAACCGAAATCCAAAGATTCCGGGTGAAATTCTACAACTGAAATACATTATAAATATGTACATTCAAAATAGGGTTTACATTGAAAAATAACGTTATAAGAAAATATAAGTACAGCGATTTTTTAATACTTATATATTCATATAGTCAATAATAACTAAACAATGTAAAAATAAAATATAGGTTATGTTTATAAGTTACCGCTAATTCTTGTTTCCTTCCTTATTATTATTGTTTACAACTACCTATTACCTTAATACATTTTTCAAAAAGTTGTCTTTTTACAAAGATCTGTGGAATATTTTTTCTTGAGACCCTAAATAACCCATATTAAAAGCTATTAAATATTTGAGACAATGTAGGCACTTTCTATCTCACGTCTAAGTCACGATTTGTGAAAAACCGTAGCGATTCGCCCCGGTTGACGGTAGCCAAATTAAAAAAAAAGTCGAGGAGATAAGAGTCTGGTTTGCGTGAGACTGGCATAACATCCATTTCAAGTTACATTGGCAATAGAACTTTTTTTGGAAACGTAAATTCGCAAATAAATCGAATTTTTCATCAGAGAGAATTTAATATATATGCGCAATTTCCCTGAGAATGCAAATTATTAGAGCAAGGTTAGCTGAAGTGACCTTGATTCACAAGATTGATTCCAACGTGAACCGGAAAATTAAATTGTTGAAAATTTGAATTCCTGAATTAATCAGATTTTTTAGTCGAATATGCGCAGTATAAAGAAGACTTATATGTTTGTAATTTTTTTTACTTTATGTTTCACTATAAATTTGGACAGGATGGACATTATAGGCATGATTTTTTTTTATTGTAGGTAATGATAGTGCGAGTGACATAGGCACATAAATATTCATGCTTGTCAATCTTGGTCAATTATTGACTGATGCATGAAATTTTTTATAATTAATAAAAGGCCATTAAAAACGTATGTAACTGATTCATAAATCGTTAATTGTTATGGAAAACTGAGAAACACGTTGAAAGTTATATTTTCATGATAAAGTTTAGACTTTACATTTACTCTAATTAATCGATTGGCATCATATTTTTAATTAAAATTTACTGATAAATAATGAAATTTTTGGAGCATTGGAAATTTTTTAAAGAGAAACTCAAAATCTAAATTTCATAATCAACAAATTTTAAGATTAATGCTGTTGATAGTTATTTTTAGTGGGTTATTGTTATTGCATACACAGATTGTACATATAAGCAGCAGAACATATAAATATAACACTGTCAAAAACATTGATTGATTTTCTTTTTATTATTTCAAAAAATTGTATTCTTGAACTTATATAGATATTCATTTCAATATCGGATTACATTCTTAAATTTAATAAATTAAATAGTGGCCCTTTCGGACCATTCTGGCCCACTCTTGTTTTTAACCTTAGAGTTACTGGCGTATTCGACATTTTATTAAAAGAAAAATTTGTAGATGTGTATCATCTTAATATTAATTAAAATTGATTGAGATTTACAATGCGATTTGAAATTATTCGTTAAAAAATATTTTAAGGGCATGTAGTACTTTATGACGTTAGGACTTATCTGCCGAGCAAATAATTATATTCTCCCGAATTACTTACATAGTAATGATGAAATCACGCTAAAATGTTGAGAATTAATAAAAAATATATTAAATAATCGCTGTCGGGTGTTTTTTAGTTTCTGTTTTGAAAATTATTGTTTTTCAATCGGTAAAAATTTAATATCGCATTTATATATATTATTATTATTAATATTATTTTAAACATAACTCGGTAAGTGGTAAATGATTAAAAATGATAAATATAAAAATTTTCCGTTTCATAAAAGAATCTGTATCCATCCTACAATTAATTACCTTTTTAAAATAATCTGCAAACTTATGCCTCTGCAGTAGAAAGTTTTAAATTATTTACTATTAAAAGGGATTAAAAAGAACCTATAATCGGATAGAAAGCAGATTCAGACGTGTTTTCAGTAGAATTTTCGTAATGCAACAGAATCATGATTAAAAAAGTCTGCATAAACAGATTTGTGGGTATTAATTTCAACTCGGAGATTTAAAAGAAAATTATATTTAATACTGTGGACACGGAAAAAATAAGGCGTAAGAGATGAAACTTCGGTTTTCCTCTGCATAAAATCACAAATCCGTTGAATATCGATTTTATGATGTTCTTCTCTCGGTTTGTTTTTCATTTTAATGGAATTATGTGAAATTTCATTACGGGACGTGTATAGGATAAAATATTTTATTGAAAAATGTCTTCGATGCTTACTAACATCGTTCCGTATATAATATTTGTCGACTTTAAGCATTTAAAAAAACAGCAATGTATGATTTTCGTTAATAAATACATCAATAAGAACTTTTCAAATTCGCCAGTGACAAGTAAATGATTTTTCTGTGTAAAATAATATCAACTCTTTAAAAAGAATAATGATTGAATTGGAAAACTATAACGTGTTCTAGTAAATTTAAAGGAGGTTTTTCGGGTTTCAATCGTGTGCAAAATATATCTTGCCGACGTTTCGTGAACATTGCAGTTCACTTCTTCACGGCTGACCTGAAACTGCCGTATCACGTTATGTTGTTCTTATATATATTCTCTACGATACCTGTGATTGGCCAGAGCGCCCCATCGTGGGGACTAGTCGAACTTGATTGACCAATCAAGTCTTTTTTTTAAACCCGTGAGGACGGAAAGCCAAATTAGATTGGTATTATATCCATGGTCCCTATTGGCGTTTTAAGATTGCGTATGCTTCTATATGTTTTCTTGGAAAAATATTATACATTTTTGCGATGACGGTTGTTTTGTCAAATAAAATGCTATGTCCTGTTTCGATATGACGCTCAGCTTGTGCTGATTGCGTGAAATGTTTTAGCCTGACTTGACTGTCATGTTCTTTTGAACGTTGGCTCACCGTTCTCCCGATTTCTACAATATAGACTTTGCCACACGAACAAGGGATTTTATATACTCCAGGATCACTGAGAGGTGCCTTTTCATATTTAGGGTTGTTTACGAGTGGTCATATTTTCGCAGGTGGTTTAAATATGGTTTGACTGTTGTGTTCGTTGAGAATTCTTCCTATTTGTTCTGTGATACCTTGAATGTAGAGTAGGATGGTGGTCGCTTTTCTCTTTTTATCTTTAGTAGGTTGTGTTGACTTGTTTTTTTGAGTGTATTTTCTTATTGTTTCTTATTGTATTAGGATTTGTTTAACATTTTGTAATTCCTTTTGTAAGTTATCTTTATCTGTTATGGAGACAGCGCTGTATATGAGGGAGTTGATGACCGATTGCTTTTGAGATGGGTGGTGGTGGGAGGAGGTGTGTAGGTATCTATTTATATGGGTGGGTTTTCTGTAAACTTCATGTCCTAATGTTTTATCAGACCTTTTGTAAACTAGTGCGTCCAAGAAAGGCAATTTTCCGTTTTGTTCAATTTCCATGGTGAACTGGATATTAGGGTGTAATTGATTGATGAAATCGAAAAAATTGTGTAGTTCATCTAGTCCATGTCTTCAGATGACAAAAGTGTCGTCAACGTAACGGCACCAAAATTTCGGTTTAAGCTTCGATTGCTTAAGGATTTTAGTTTCTAGATT
Organism: Andricus curvator; assembly: GCA_932195095.1. Classification (NCBI taxonomy): domain Eukaryota; kingdom Metazoa; phylum Arthropoda; class Insecta; order Hymenoptera; family Cynipidae; genus Andricus; species Andricus curvator. The sequence continues at coordinate 387,940 of CAKNYM010052567.1, forward strand.
TTCCATAAAGATGTTGGCTATTACAGGTGAGATTGGAGATCCCATTACTGCTCCTGAGGTTTGTTTGTAGAATTGGTTATTGAAAGAGAAGTAGGTATTATTGAGACAGTGTTCTATCAAAGGTATGAGATTGGAGGGGAAGTTTGCAAAGGGTTTAAGGGGACGTCCATAAATTACGTGACGCGTCTAGGGGAGGGGGGTCAAGGTTATCGTCACGGGTTGTCACGAAGGGTGGAGGGGGTTTGTTCGTTGCGTTACGTGACGCTCAATGCTGTAATAACTTCATTTATCAACTCTAAAAAATGGAAATTATGTCCTTTAAATTAACCGCCAATCAAGCAACTGTGTATCAGTGAGGGGTACTACCATCTACATAATGCAGATGAAATGCATTTTATTCTTCTTCTTCTTCGATAACAAAAAGGAATAAAAAGAAAAATTTACTTCAAACGTGGTCTTTATATCGCAGCCATAAACAGACTGCAATGCCATCAAAAGTCGTGTGGTGCATCAGATTCAATTTAAAAAATTCGTCTGATACGAATTGCAGCTGCTCGGCAAAAAGAAGAAGAATGGAAATGGCCAGACAAAGATTCGATGGATGACAGCGACGTTTCATGCTCATTTGGAAAAAGAAATGGAATAAAAAAAGCGCCACTAATTACTATTGATGAGCATTTGCAGTCTATTTGTGAAAAACAGTAAGGTTCCGATAGATGGAAATTTTTGTTTAGAAAAAAGTTCTGTTGCATTGAAAAAGTCATAAAAGCAATATTTGTTGCATTTTTGTGTTGAATTTTATGACAAAATAAATGAGTTTTTGATCGGAAATTTTTTATTGAAATTCATATCCTTAAAATTTATTTTTATTTGGACAGGGGGGGGGGGGGTCATAACAAGTGTCACGCAGTTATGAAGGGGGTCTGAGCTACTGCCACGGTGTGTCACGCAGGCTGGATAGGGGGTCAAAAAAGGCCGAAATTTGCGTCACGTAATTTTTGGACGACCCCTTAATAATATCGATTGTATCAGAGATTGGTACTTTCGTAAAGAAAGATACTACGTCGAAACTCCCTCGTTCATGTGGCACAGTCTATATTGGAGAAACCGGGAGTACGATGAGCCAACTTGTAAAGGAACATGAGAGTAAAGTCAGGCTAAAACATTTCACGCAGTCAGCACTAGTTGAGCATCATATCGAAACAGAAAAAAGCATTTTATTTGACGAAACAACCGTTATCGCATAAGCGTACAATATTTGTCCAAGAAAACCTGGAGAAGCAATCGAAATCTTAGTACACCAATAGGGCCAATGGATATAATACCAATCCGATTTGGCTTTCCGCCCTCTTGGGTTTTTTAAAAAAGACTTGATTGGTCAATCAAGTTCGACCAGTCCCCACGATGGGGCGCTCTGGTCAATTACAGGCATCGTAGAGAATATATATAAGAACAACATAACCTGAAACGTCAGTTTCAGGACAGCCGTGAAGAAGTGAACAGGGTCATCCACTAATTTTTTTTTATTTTTGCATATTAAATTATATGCTCTAAAATCACTAATAATACCAGCATAGTGTAACAAAAACTTTTTTTCGAATTTATATTTGAAAAAGAAAAATTTCTACACATTTAAAATTCCTATTTCTGTCGCGCCCATTCCGCCATCTTGATGTGCCGTAACTAGCCGCCAAACGCTTGTAAATAAGCCGGGCGATTCACGCTTTTTTCATAAAAATTCAAAAAAATCAGCACTACCGTTGGTGTTTTGTGCCTCCATGCAAGAACACGTTTGTCAAAAATTCAGGAAAATTATTCATATCTATACCCAAAGGTGAGGAACGAAAAAAATGGTACAAAATTGTTCGTCGTGACATGTGCCCTAATAACCACATCTTTAACGCCAACAGTATATTGTTGCGAAGATCATTTCAACGTAAGAAAATATTTTGATTTAAAATAGAAAACTATCAAATACGCTTTTTTGATAACATAAAACCCGTACTTTACTGATATTCAACAGTGTTATATATATGGGATGCCGGGACGTATGTGCACTTTAACCTTAAAATCAAATTGTTTATTTGTGCAACAAGTATTATAAAATTATATATCTTTAACTTTGGAATCATGCTGCTATTTAAAAAAAAAACAGTTTCCGCTAAAGAGCGAATATATATTTAATTCTTATATTTTATCAAGTGCAAAATCAAAGTATTGAATGTTGAGGTTAAAGCTCGCTTTATGTCAACATCGTCAACATCTATAGTCGACTATTTCGTTTCCTTTCTATTTCTTTTATTTAAACTAAAATAAATACGATATTATAATCTTGATCAAATAAATAACTTTAAATTCAATACAATACACCGGTTTGAATATTCAAAACGGTTTGAATACTTTTTCGCTTTCACTCCTCGAGTTTTCAGCAACATTGAAACTGGAGCACTTCGCACAGAAATCACTTATTATAAGTGTACTCACTTTTGGCAAATTGTCCGAACTGGCTTTAACGTATCCAGGTATATTGACACTTCATATAAATAAACCCTTTTTGGCAAAAAACGTTGATAATTATTTATTTCGATTGTTTTTATGAAACTGACCATGTATTTTCTTCGGTTTTGACGGCGCGTGACGTCACACCACGTGTTTCGAGCCGTGAGGGCGCCACATGTTTTCTTTTATAAATCGACATTTACGGTGGATATTTTATCACTTTTTAATAAATTATTATAAATTATTAAATAAACTAAATTAAGTTTTAATTTCACATTTTAATTCTTTGAGAGTCAAAGTTTATAAAAAACTCAACTATAAGGCAAACAAAACTTTTGTGGATGACCCTACTGCAATATTTTTCGAAACGTCGGCATTATATTTATTATAATGTGTTCTGTTTATTGTTCCGTCAGAACTTCTTAAATGTCAGACAAATATTTTTCATTTCCACCAAATTCAATGAATTTATATAAATTCTTTGTAAGAATTACAGTTTTTCTTGAAAAGACAGTATGTCTGGCATAAACATTCCATTTTCACTAGAAAAGGAGAAACGAAAGATAAGAAATTTGTTAAGTAGAAAAAGGAATGCATGTCAAGCCCAATAATGAGTTTTCAGTAGAAACGCATTACTTTCAAGTGATTTTAAAAATGAACGTATAATATTTTATTTTAGAAGCTATTAAAATGAAAAGAAAGAACATTTGAACAATATAGAACATGTAAAAAAGGAGCAATAAATATACTCCTCGAAAATTAAAACATAAAAAGCTGTGTCATGTAGAAGAAAAATATTCAACTAAAAGTTATTTTTTAACCATTTTTTAAAAATTACTAGCACTGATTTTCAATTATTTAATATTGGTCATGCATTTTTTTTCTCAGTTTTTTTCGACAAGCTAAACGTGACCTAAAATAAACTGAATATTTTAAACAACGATTGCGATAATAATAGACGTTAATAAAATGTAATATAAAACGAGATTATACAATTTGCTCAAATCATTTATCAAATCACTTAAGTTTATATTTTTAACAACAATTTAGAAGATCGGAACCCTTTACTACAGGTTTTAGATATTTTTACTTCATGTTTAATCTATAATCATTGAAATGCTTTCAAATGCCACAATTATTGTGAATAAATTCTTTCAACTTTCCTTGAAATATTACTAAATCCATTAAAATCCCATAAAGTTACATGAAATCTCATGATAATCCTTGAAAGTTTTGAAATCTGCTGAAATTTCCTTGAAATCCTTTAAAATACCCTAAAATATTTCCAATCCTTCGAGATCTTCTGAAATCTCTTGACATTGTTAAAGCCCTTTGAAAATTCCTTGAAATCTTTTAAAACACCACAAAATATTTAAATATGTTGGCAATGTCTTGAAATATTGAAGAACTCTTCAAATCTTTAAACTTATTTGAAATCCCTTAGTTCTTGTGAATACATTCTTTGCATTTTTTTAATCCCTTGAAACTTCCTTCAAATACTTTGAGATATACCTTGATATTTTTTTATGATCTTGACAGTTCCTTAAAATGTTATAAAGTCCCTTGAAATCGCGTGGAGTTATATGAAATGTGATGATATTTATTGAAATGACTTGAAATATTTTAAGGCCCATGAAATCCTTTGAGATTCTCAAATATTCATTAAAATACCTTATTAAAAGCCTTTAAAATCCCTCAAAATTACATGAAATCTTCGGAAATCTGATAAAATCCGTTAAAATCCCTTAAAAATTCCTTGCAATCTTTTAAAATATCCAAAAAACCTTACAGGTCCAATAAAGTCCTTCCAAATCTTCCAAAATTCTAGGAAATTATTTTCAACCGCATTACATTCTTGGAAATCACTTAAAATCATTAAAATCTTTGGAAATTCCTTGAAATTTTCGAAATCCTTTAAAATGTTTTCAAATCCCTTGATAGTTTTTAAAATTCTTGGAAATTCCTTGGAATCTTTTAAAATACGAAGTGTCTCGTATTCCCGAATCTAGGGACAGTGAAGAAAATGTTGAATTATTTTTCGAGTAGCAGTAATTTCAAAAATTGTGAAAAAATGTTGTTTTTGTGGATATTTATTTTACAGAATGATAAAAAAATAAAAATACTACTAAACTGTAACGTTATATACTATAATTTTGGATACATGGAATTCCTATACGGTTCATTTTTTGAAAATATTACGTAACAGTATTGATTGCCCCCCCCCCATCTTTTACGTCTTTTATGGATGGCTCCTAAGGGCATGTAACAGTAGAACATTTAAAAGTAAAGAAAAGTAATGCTTAAGTAGAAAGAGTAATTTATGATAAGCCCAATACTGGCATTATAATGTCATTTTGTATTTAGAAAATCCAGGAAACTAATTTTCTACTCGAATAATTCAGGAGGAAAGGCACTGAGAAACGTTTTCGTACTCTTAAACTTTTATAATTAAAAAAACTTTTTTTTTCAAATTATTATATCTAATTGTAAAAATGTAGGAGTGTAAAACATGTGTAGATAAAAATTTTCAAGTATCCTTTTCTTCAAGAAAATAGGTCATTCGGAAGAATTTATACAAGTAAACTGAATTTATACAGCACTACAGCCTTCATAATGGATTCCCATAGAAAGGGTAGTCCACTTGGTGCCAAGACCAGACATGCTGTCAACTCTCGCCGAAAACTGAGGCATTTAATTAACTTCAATGTTCTCTAGAAACGGAGAATTCAGATGCAAATGCATCCTGAATACCTGCAAACCAGAGACGGTATTTTCTCTTAAGAAATATTTATAAATTAATTGCATTCAAAATTTGAAGAACCGTATAATAATTGTTCTTTACTTAACATTTATATTCATATAAATAATGAAAAATAATAAAAATTAGCTCATTTTTTTCAGAGTTGAAGGTTAAAACAAAATAACTATAATTAAACAATTATTCAACCTTTCCAATTGAAGAAATAAACAAACGTGATTTTAAAGTCACAATATAAATTCTCTTCATTATTTTATTTTTCATCTTTTCATTCTTTCCAGTTGATGAAAATACGAGGTTGCTAGACCAGAGTTGATTGAGAGATGCAATCTCGTTTCAAGTGTACAATAAATTGCCAATACAAGTTCAAGAGTCGTTGATCTTTTGTTCTAGTTCACTTATCCGCAAAATTTAAAAAGGTATTTGATAAATTTATTGAACTTGTGAAGTAATTAACCAACGTTTTAAATACTTAAAAATGCCGATTAAACTTTCCTCAAGTTTTGTAATGAACCTGATGAAAGCAATTATGTAAATTATGTTATGTTAGTGCAAAAATAATGGAATATCTTACATAGTACAGATTCGATAATTCCAAGCTATAAAGATAAATAGTTAAAACGTCACACAATGGGGCAGAACAAGTTTTTATGCACAAAATAGTCTAGAGCGTACAAATTTGATCAAATTTGAGCTTTTTTAAAAAATTAAGTTAACTAAATTTTAAAGAGATTTGTGCGAGCCGATTTCTGAACTTCTTATGTTTTATTTAACTACAAAGATGACATTTCAGAATTTGAAAAAAAAAACAATCCCATTTTTTGCGAATACTTACATTTGTGTAAAACATGATAAAATCAGTAAAGACACTGCTTACAAATAATATCCAGCAGGTTAGAACATGAAATAAAAATTATTTTTATGTTAAGAAATTATTGAGTGAAAGTGCTACTTCAAGATTAAAAATACTTGGAAAGTTTTATTCAATTTGCTGTTTAGTACATATACGTACAAACAATTCTTAGTTACTATTTTTTTTAAATCCAAAGTAATTGTTAAGGATATAAACAAATTTAAGAAATAAATGCGTATCTTAGTCATTCCGCGGTCTAAAGACATCGTCCCTTCAACGAAATTGATTAAAAATTTGTCGAAAAAAAATAATATGTACAATTACTTAATACCTAATAACAATCAAATTTGATAAACAGATATGAATTTTCATTAGCTTGAAACCGGCAGATTTCGTTTTTCCAACGGAATCAATTTGAAATTGCTTGGCAAAATTTTTGCCTGATGATACTTTATCAACCAACAATAACGGTTAGTTTAATAAAAAAAGTGATAAACAAATTAACAAATTGACTACATGTCAGTACGTGGATGTTGTTGTTTTGTTGATGTTTGTTTTTTCACTATTATTTCATTCTAAATAGAGTTCTTTAATACAATAAAAATGATTCATATGTATTTTTTTTATCTCCCAGAATTTTTAATCTTGAAGTATCACTGTCACTCATTAATTAATACAAAAATAAATAAATTTTGTTTAAATGTTTTAACCTGCTGTCTGTTATTTACAAAGAGTGTCTTTACTAATTTCATGATATTTTACATGAATATAAGTAGTTGTAAAAATGGGATCGTTTATTAAAATAATGCCAACTTGGATGTTAAATAAAAAAAATTATTTGAAAATCGGCTCTCACAAGTCTCTTTAATATTTATTCAACTGTAATTGAAAAAATGCTCAAATCGGATTGAAAATTTGTAAGCTCTAGACTAATTTGCCCAGAACAACTTTTTTCCCCCACTGTGCGTCGACTTGAAAATTCCAATACTGTTTCATTCAATCTCAAATTTCGTTTTTTAAAGAAATGGTATGCAATGGTAAAATATACTAAATAATAATATTAATTAAATATATATTTGTTAACAGAGAAAATTGATTTACAAAATAAAGCTATAATTAAAAGCAACAATTTTAGAAAAATCTGTATTGAATTTAATACAAATGTATATGAATTCATTTGCATACATGGGAATTGAAATTTAATATACGTTAAAATATGATTTGCTGTACACTTTATATTAAATATAATATGTGGGCGTCCGCATGAAAAGGGCCCTTATGGTCGGTTCTAGTTTAGAATCGAAAATTATGCTAATCTTATTTTGATTTTGTGTAAAATGGAATTACCTGAGCGATTATCATGAATGTATATGAAATTTAATAAACACGTACCTAAATAGCGATTTCATATGCTTGCGATATTAATTTTAATACACATTGGTATTTTAAATTTGATACTATTTTTAACAGTGAAGCTTGCAAAGACATACAAAATAGGTATTATATGTAATTTTGTCATTCAACCAATTCCATTTCAAAGCAGATGAAAATAAAGAAACCCGTTTTTCATACCTTACTCAAAAGAATTTGTCGGATTTATTACAATAATTCAGAGATTACTGCGAATTCTCAAAAATTGACAGCAAGGTTTTTCAAAATGCAATATTTCCTAATGAGTTTAGTAAACATGGTAAACTTGGTAAACCGCTGCTTCATATTGAAAACAATTATTTGGAAAAAATCGAATTTTTGCATTTTTCTCGGAAATATTGAGAGGTGCAAAAAAATGATCAGATAAAAGTTGAAATATCTAGAAAAGTTCTACAAAAACACTTCTTACTCTTATGTGAAAGTTTGCGTCGTTTGCAAGAAAGAGTGAAAAACTATTAGCAGAATCTTTTTTACTTTGTTTACAGTTTCTTTTTATATAAAAAGGCATCCTGCTAATTTCATAGGGGCTTAACCATTTTCAAGGCCGGAAAACATTTTTTTTCTTTGAATATAATTTTTGATTTTTTAAAACCATTCATTGTTTCCGCGGAAAATGTAAAAAAAATGTAAAATAATAAAAAAATGAATTAACTGTGAAATACGTGTTTCTTTATTGTCACCATAGAATGATATATTTAAATAGAAAGTAATTCTAACACCCTCAGCTCGACCTCTACGCCCATCTTGGAATGGAATTGGTCATTCATATATTCAAAACTCCATTTCGTATAAGCAACTGATTTTATCAATAATCAAATAACTATGATAAAGTTTGCAAATTAGCATATATAAACGAAACGCTTAAATTCAAAAAGAAATCTTTCAAAGCAATCGCATGTAGCAAGTTTCCCCCAAAGAAATGTAAAACCTCTAATCCTAAAAGGATTATCAATCGATTTCAGTAGTAGAGGTCAACGAATGGTCATACAGTCTTGATACATTCCCCTGCTTTCACTTAGCGATTGAGAGATTCCATCGCTCCCGTTTCTCGGATAAAATCGTGAAGTCCCATAGGAGCCTGGGGTAGAAAAAAATTACTAAATCCTATCTGAATCGCTAGTCCATTGAGCGGCGGTTTGATATCGCGGTAGGATCTCCTTTGAAAAGAAGCCCCGTGTGGATTTGAGAAACCGGGAAATACGGACAGTGGGTTCGTTGAGAAGAGGAATGAGGAGAGGAGGTAAGAGTGGATGGAGTATAAGGAAAAGAAAGGGAAAGACTTATCCTGACAATACATCCTTTAAGCCATCAAGGAAGGGAAGGGAATGGAAGGGAAGGCTGACTGACAGACAGCTCCTGTCTACTCGATACCCAAGCAAAACCTACCACCCAACACGCCAACGCAGCCTTCAACCAATTCGAAATCAGCACCCTTACTCGAACCCCTAGTTGGACATCGAATATCGCGTAGTTACGTGCTGACATGCATCAAGGGACGCTTTCAGCTTTTTTTGGAACTCCAGAGTTCATGATAAGCCGATATGATGGACGTTCCTAACGTTTTTGACTCACATCAGTTTTCGAAAATAAAAAAAAATCTGGACATTTCAGAAATTCGTTAACGGTTGAACGTATAATAATTAATGATTTCGGTGAGCAGTACAAGAGCTAAAGAACTAATTTAAACAAATTAATGCGCCAAAAACCTCTTACTTTTGCTACAGCTTAATTTTGTTAAGCCTTAAAATATAAGACTTAAATCAAGACCCTCCTTTTTAAAACAAATTTTTTTTATTTTATCAAATTTTTATGTTATCCAAAAAATTGAAAGTTAATAAAAAATTTTTGTAACAAATAAACTCAATAAAAAAGAAAATTTCCGAAAAAGGAAATTCCCTATTTTTTAAAATCGGACAACATTAACCTGTGCCTTCGGGCTTTTGAAATTAAAATAGGGTTTCAAGTAGGATAAGCTCGGTTTTCAAAAAAATGGAAAAATAGTATATTATGCACCTAGGGGGAGAAGAGGGGCTTTTTCGTCGAGTGTATGTTTTCAGTACAAGTCGTAGACAAGCGCGTAGCGCGAGCCGGATACGAGTACTGAAAACGTACACAAGTCGAAAAAGTGCCTCTCCTCCTTGGCGCATACGATATTTTTTATAACAAATGGATGATTTCAGACATTTTTCATAATACAGTCATGATTTCAGCCCATGTTAGATTTTGAATGAAGAAGCATGAAATTTATGTCAACATTATTCCAAATTATCAAAAATTCAATAAAAAGATTGTCGTAAATTTTTAGTAATTTACGATAAATTTAAAGGTGGTTTATGGTAACTTACCATAAATTGCCCAAAATTTAATTTAAAGATGTCTATAAATTTGCGGAAATTCATGGAAATTTTCGGCCATTTATGGTAATTTTACAGGTAAATATGGTAATTTATCATAAATTACTCAAAATTCATTTTTAAACATTTCTATAAATTTCCGGAACATTTTCGGCCATTTATGGTAATTTTACAGCTAAATATGGGAACTTACCATAAATAACCCAAAATTCATTTTTAAAAATGTCAATAAATTTCCGGAAATTTTCGGTCATTTACGTTAATTTTACAGGTAAATATGCTAACTTACCATAAATTACCAAAATGGGGTTGTTGCATATTTTCAAATAATTTTTTTTCCTAGTAAAATTAAAAGAACACCAAAAAATAATGTCACTACGGAAGGAAAGTTTTTTTAAATCAAGTTTAAATATTTTTTTTAATGTTTAAAAAGTATATTTTTTTAATTGGTGATGGAATACCGCTAGCGACTGAATAGGTAAACCGGGTGAACAGTAAACATAACCTATTGTAAAAGATATTCAAATTGAGGTTATCTTTGGAAACATTTCATTCTCACGCACTTGAATGATATTATTCATTACTATCTTTTTTAAGGTTTTATATTTTAAGCAAAATTGTATTGCTTTTCGACAATTATAAGTAAATAAATGTCTCTGTTAGAAATTGTAAATTGAATTTTCGCCAGCTGTCTGCTAGATACTTCGTTAGTCAATAGATCATTATTCTGATTGGTTACGCGCTTTTTGGGAAGTGACGTTTCAAGGTCACAGAGCTTTTGAATGGGGATTTCAATACTTTTCTTAAACATTTTTTTTCTCCACAATGAAGTGTTCAAAATTTTTTTTAAATGCACCAAAATGTTCAGAATGTTATGCAGTATTTAAAATATATATTACCTAAAATTCATGCAACGACCCCATTCATTTTTAAACATTTCCATAAATTTCCGGAACATTTTCGGCCATTTATGGTAATTTTACAGCTAAATATGGGAACTTACCATAAATAACCCAAATTTCATTTTTTAAAATGTCTATAAATTTCCGGAAATTTTCGGTCATTTACGTTAATTTTACAGGTAAATATGTTAACTTACCATAAATTACCAAAATTCATTTTTAAAAATTTCCATAAATTTCCGGAAATTTTCGGCAATTTACGGTACTCTTACAGGCGATTTATGGTAACTTTAGATAAATTACCCAAAATTCAATTTAAAAATGTCTATAAATCGTGGAAAAGGAATGAAATCATGCATGTGTCATAAAAAAGTTGTTATTAACTTTTTGTAAATTAAAGTTTAGTCCCATCTTAAGGGATGTTCAAGAAATAATTTAAACCAATAACTTTTAATTCTTACACCCGCCCCCTATTCCCTTGCTTTGTGCCCGGAAAATCCTCCAAAAAATTAAAAATAGCAGTTTTATGTCAAATGCATGCTAAAGGCGATATTTTTGGAAATTTTTTAACATAAATTTTTTTTATTCGATAAGGGACAAATTTCCAAGTATTTTCAAACTAATTTTGAATTGTTCAAACAATTATTATTTGTTTGAAGAATTTTTTTCCTCTGTAAATCATGAACAGTTATCATTTTTCGTGATAAATGATCAAGTTGACGAATATAAAGATTATATTTGGTGATTTGGTGATTATCTAAACAATTTTCATTTGTTTAAACAATTTTATCCCCGCGGAAATCTTGAAAAGATACCACTTTCTGGAATTAACAAAAAAGTTAATGAATGCTAAGAGTGATATTTTTTGTGAAAGACAGTTTACAATTATTTAAACAATTTTCATTTGTTTAAACAATTTTTCCCTTGTAAATCATTACAATTTACTTACACTATGTTACTTATTAATCAATATTCTCTTGTCTCAGGACTCATACCCTAATATTTTTAAACAATAATCATTTTTTAAAACAATTTTTTCCAGTTATGGTATGGATAGTTATTTTTTTAGATCTATTTGGTTGAGGTAAGAAAATACTGATTAATAAGCGACACAGTGTAAGAGATTCGAAAAAACTAAAATTTTCTCAATTTTTCCTATGACAAGGAGCATGTGATATAAGATGTTTAATTAAATGAAAACTATCTTTCACAAAAAATATCACATTTAACATTCATCAACTGCGTCATTAATTCTATATAATAATAAATTTTAATGATTTACAGGGGAAACATTTTTTATACAAATTTAATGAAAATGGTTTAAATAATTGCCAAATATCCTGAGCAAAAAAAATATTACTCTTAAATATAATTTTTCAAAGAAAATGGTATCTAAGTATTTAATATATATTTGAAATTCATCGTAACCGTGACCTATTCACAGAATCACAACTTTTCTTCAACAGGACTTGTCTGTCCAACACATTCTGCGTCCACTTATGAGTTAAAAATGATTTCAAAGTTGAAATGGAAACCTATGATGAGACAATACCTGTAAGTATTCTTAAATAAAGTTGTCTGAGAAAAACTACTATTTCTACTTGCTAAATGCTGAAAAGAGAACGAAATGAGAAATAGACGTTTCAAGTAGAAAGAGAATTTTATGGCAAGCTAAGGCATAATTTTCAGTAAAAATTTTAGTATCTATTTTTTTAATTCATCAAAACAGAGATGGTTTTTCAGAATCGCAACTTTTCATCAAACAGATCTTGTCTGACCAAAACATTCCACATTCGCTTGTTAACATTGAAGATAATTCGTCAAGTAAAAAGGGAAGTTTATATCCAAACAATAAATGAAAATTTGTTTAAAGTAGAGACGTACTATTTTATATAATTTTCATACGAGAAAGTGAAAGTTTTGTTGCTAAACATAAAGCATGAATTTCAACTCCCAAGATATTCAGTTCACATATCTAAAAACTTGATTAAATTGTATTTTATAACGAAACAAGATTTTTTCCAGAATTGGTCTGATTGGATCAATGCTTTTCTTTTCTACTTGAATAAAGAAACGAAAAAAGAATGGCCAGAGAAAAGGATCATTTGTCAAGTAGAAAGGGCAATTTATGGTAAGCCGAAATGTGATTTTTCAGCATAAAAGCCGTACCATTTTATATACGTAAATATAATACTTAAGAGGATAACTCAAAATGAAAAATGTAATATAATTTGTTAAGCAATAATTACAAGGTCTCCAGATATAAGTTATTGAATGAAAAATTCAAAAGAAAGGATATCGGAAATAGATAGCTTTTGACCGCTTTTATCTGGGAATTATAATTAAAAGTTTAAAAATAAAGATAATGACCTAAAGTTAATAGAAATCAAATAGCTTTTTCAGTATCGTTTATTGTGTTCATCACTTTATGCAAATTTAGCCCAAAAAATTGTATTTCAACAAGGAAATTGAAAATGGAACGAATGTGTGTTTCTGCATAAAATGACTAGATCTCGTGACAGATAAAACCGCCAATATCATAGTTACATTTCTACATGATATATCTTTAAAAGCATATATTTATTCAATAATACACGAAAGTTGAAAGATTAAACATAAAATATACACGAAATAAAAGAACATCCAAGGTTACTTTTACCAGGAATAATTTATCACGCATAATGTTTATTTCAATTTAGATTATAATTTAGAATCAAGCAACTTTTTTACGATTTCTTTTGAATTGTATACAGACAACTGAAAAATATTTTAACAATACATCCAAGATCATAGAATTTTTTTCTGTAAAAGGTTAAATATACGATGAAAAAACACTGAAACAAGAAGTTTAAATTGAAAATAAAAATGAACTTTTTTATAAAATATTTTTAACAATAGGGTACTAATTAAAAATCAGCATATTTTATTTTTTCAACCAATAAACCTTAATAACGACGCCGGTTATATTTTTTTCATTCTAACAACTAAAAGCTCATTTTTCGATCAATCACAACTATTATAAGTAATATCGAAATAAATATTTATAAGTAATTATTCTTGCATGCGTTTTATAGGTAATAAAAATTAACTTAAATTTTCACTAAAAATTAGTTAAATTATAAAATAATTAATTCGTGAATGAAAGTTTTCTATTCCATTAGTAATTTATTACTAGGTAATTCGGATATAAAGATGTTTTGTTTAAAAAGAAAAATTAGATCAGACAGGCTAATGAGAGCTTACCTCATAATAAATTTCACAAACCTCATCTGAGTAGATATTTAAATGGAAAAATGTCTTGCGAATATTTCGTTGATTAACTAATATAAATTGAGAACATATGGAACAGCATTTCAAAAAATCAATATTTAAGAACTTATAAGAGGCCGTTCAAAAATTGCGGCACAATATTTTGAACACTTTTTTCATCGCCCCCCTTCTTCATCATAGGTCATAACACAAAGCTTAAACCCCCAGGGTGACGTCAAAAATATAAACACCGCCCCCACCCTTTGAGCTCAAAAATTTGTCTTCGATTTCATTTGATAAACGCCTAAAATAAAACACGAAGTATACAAACATAATATTTTAACAGACTTCACAACCAAAAATGTTCACAAACAGAGAAAATAGTACTTTCTTCACAAAAATAGGGGAATACATTTTTTTGAATAAAATTAATGCGTAGGTACCATATTGAATTCAATATGAAAAGCTTAAAATTTCAAGCCAAAAGACATATAATTTTCAACAAAATAGTTGAATTTAAAAATAAAAAAATAAATTATCAAACAAAGAGTTGCATTTGCGACCAACTATTTGAATTTTCAACGAAAAAAGATCAATTTTCAACCAAAAATAGAATAGTTAATTATTTAGTTGAACACATTAATTAACAACAAAAAATTTAACAAAATAGTTAAATAAACCATAAAAGATGAATTCTCAATGAAAAACTTAACAGTTTAATTTTCAACTGAAAATGGAATAGTTCAATTTAAACTTAAAAAAATTAATTAAAAAAAACATAATTAAGAAAATATTTATATCTTAAACTAAATAGTCGACATTGGAATTAAGAGGAATAAACTTTCAAGGAAAAATATTTTGATTTTCTTATTGACTTATATTAATTCAGTTCGCATCCAAGCGACAAAACGAAAAAAATTGGAAGCTTTCTGAAAACAGGAAGGAAAAGAGGAATTCTTTTCAAAAGGAGAAAAGAGGGGAATTCCATGTGTGATGTCACATCGGCGTAAGCCCCTCCTCCCTTCGACAACAATCGTCACAAAATCTGTTACCCCCCCCCCCCCCCTGGAAATGTGTCGTAGTTTTTGAATGGCCCCTAATACCTATCTGAAAATCAAGAACAAATAAAATTAGTATCGTAAATAAATTTTTCAAATTATTATTTCTAACAATTATTTCGATCTGATTTTATAGTGGGAATGCGGCTACTAAGCTGATTTAAAATGAGCATCTGAATTACCAATTTCAGTTTAAAAAAAAACGTAAAAATAAAAAAGAAGTTTAAATAAAAATGTAAAAGTAATTAAAGCGTACAAAGGCAGTGGATCGTTCGAGGTAGTCAAGTACTTAAGTGAAGGATCACTCAATCGGGATCGTTCAGAAACAGGTCTTCGTGAAACACCCAGTAGATCGGGCAGGCGACGGACAACGCGTTTTGCGGTGACAGAGCGTATCTGATGGAGGGTTTTCACGGTACGGGAGCACCCCTCAGACTTCGATATTAAAGCCCTTCTAATATAAGAGCAAAAGCTCTGTTCTGCAACCCCCCTCCACTTTCCCATTCTCGATATCCCCCACCCCCACCCCTACTCCTTCCCGCGCCGCTACTTTCTACCCCCTAACCACCCTCGCACCGGCCCATCGTCGCGGTAATGCACACCAACGAAAAGTATATCCTGAAAATATACGCCTTCGGTTGTATGTGTGCTCCCCTTGTCTAGGCTTCCGTATCCATCTAATACGCACCATTGACCACGAATGCACGTCCGATAGGACCGCCCATGGTCCTCCTCAAAAATCAAGTTATCTCGATTCCTTCGTGCCCATCGCACCGTTTTAACCCACTACGAGATTGTTTATGACCCTAGTAAAAACCTCGACAAAATTTTTTTCACGGTTCTTTTTTTTTGATAAGGATTGTCGTGAAAATTAGAAGAAAAATATTGGTTTAAGGTTGGTGGCGTTCATACGTCATCTGATCACGGCAATTTTCGTGTCCGAATGGGATTTGACTACAATTCAGAATGATTGTTTGATAGTGACAAAAATCCCACCAAATATTTTTTGAAAATTCGAAAAAATGGCGGACTTATGGGACATTGAGATTTTGGGCAACTTTTTATTTAAAATTCCATATCTTCGGATTTAATTGACAGATGAAAATTTTTGACATCTCAATTTACTTCATATAAGATACAGTTCAAAATTTAAAACCAATAAATAAATCAAATAATTTTTTAAAATTTTATCAGATGAAGGTATAAGTGTGCTCTGCAAGCGAAAACAAATTCAAACGTCATGTTTTCAATATTATAAACTTTGTGTAATTATAGAGTAATTTATGTCCGATTCCGTAAAAGCAGCGGATTTTTTTTTTTTGTCACAAGAAACTAAAACGGTTAATTATTTATCAATTTTTAAATTAAAAAACAAGCTATTTATTATATATACCATTAAACCATTTCCCTTTCAGGGTAGGCGTGACACTACCCGATTCGGGTAGTGTTTCTACGTTTTTCTTGTAGTTATAAATAACTACAAGTGTGGGCTCACCACACCCACGATATGCGAACAGCACTCATGTCAGTATTCTTGAATGGTCACCCATCCAAGTACTAACCGCGTCCAACGCTGCTTAACTTCAGTGATCTGACGAGAACTGGGTTTTTCAGCGTGGTATGGCCGTTGGCCATTCATTTTCATTAATCCAACTCAGAAAATATTTGTGTCCATAAATTGTTTAAATTTAGTTATAATTAAGTGACTCAACACTGCTAAGCCGCACGAAACCATTTTCATCCACTTATTTGCTTATAAAAAATTTCATAAATTTTTAGACTTCTACATTTCTACTGGAAAATATTTCTGGATAGTTGTTTCAGGATTCTAGATATTTTGGAATGAATCTGAATATTTATAGAAAACGGTACTCTTCAAGAATCAACAAATTTTTATTTGGCATTTTATTTATTAAATAAAAAAGTACTAACATTTTATTTAAATTGACTAATAATCATGTATTCAGATATTTATTAGCTTTTATTAGGAAAAAATTCAGAGCGGATGAAAATTGTGGTCTGGACATGAAGTTGTTATTTTTACATTCTCATTCTAATGAGAAGGTATTGGTTTTATGTAAAATTTGACATAGTCGGCTTTCATCAAATCTCCACGTTTTGAGACCTCCTGAGTCAGAAAAAACGATTTTTACGAAGGTGTCTGTCTGTAGTCTGTCTGTCTGTAGCCACGATAACTTTCGAAAAAATGATCAGATTTGATTGAGCTTTGGCACACTTTTTTATGGCCGAAAAATAGAGAACGAGTTCGTTAACCAGCTATTTTGGATGAAAATCCAAAAAGTGAGCACATTTTGAAAATTTTTGAGACCACTTTTTTGGAAGATTTGAACATTCTATGTACGGTTATTAGTAGTACGCAAAATGACGAACAAAATATTCTTATGACTTTTCGTGATAAAAAAAATTACTGAAGTTATAGCATTTTCAAAATTCCAAAAAACAAACGAAAATGAACATTTTAAGCCGAAAAACGCACGATATGAAAAAAAGTTTAGAGGAGAAAAACGTTGATTCCTGAACACCCTATAATATTTTCATGACAACTTTTTGAATTTTTCGAAAAATAAAAAATTCAAATTTTGATCGCACAAAAAATTAATGAAAAATCAAAAAAGCCATTTTGCTGTAAAACTATGCAAGATACCAGAAAAGATCATCTCACCAAAATTGTGCACCTAAAAAAGATCCACAAATTTCTTATCATTCACTTTTTGATATGACGCGTAGTTTTTGTTTTATTCGTAAAAAACAGCATTGAAAATAGAAAAATCAAATTTTCAGACGAATATTACCAGCTACGAAAAAATGACCGAAACCAAATTTGTTCATCCAAGGAAGAGGTACAAATTTATTGTGACTCATGTTTCGATAGGATGCGTGGTTTTTGTTTTATTCGTGGAAATATCATTGACAGTAAAAAAAATCAAATTTTTGAAAAAACAATGCAAGGTACGAAAACATATAAATGAACAAAAATTGTGCATTCAAAAAAGACTTACACACCCGTAATCAATTTTTGTGGTAAGAATATATTCAAAATGAAAAAATTAACTTTTTTGATAAACGGCACAAGCTAAAATAAAATGTTAACTAATAAAATTTGTCGCCTGAATTATATCATTACTTTTCATTTGAAATCAAATACAAATTTAGTAATTTGTATATGAAGAACATATAACACGAAGCACAAAGTGCGCGCTCAGTGTATTTACCAAATCGCACGCCGTAAGTGCGCTCAAACTTTTTTGTTTCTATCATACGGTTCAAATGATTTTCAAATCAAATATCGAGCGCGAAGCGCGAGTGTCTGGATGAGAATGTGTTCCTTAAGGTCGATAGAACCTTGAGTAAATAAAGTTCCTTTTCAGTCTAAAATAAAAGCAAATTTAACAATCACTTAATATGTAGAGGTTTTGATAATTTTATAATATTTGCAAACAAACTTTTTCTTTTCATCGAAGTCGAACACGAAGTTCAAAAATCTAGAGGAGCCTAGCGTAAAGCGCGAGGCAAATACGCCCGAGCGCGTAGCGCGAGGTGAATACATAATCGAGTTAAATTGGTCAATTAGAATTAAAGATATGGCATTTTAATAAAAATTGGCTCAAAACTCCCATAAGTCGGCATTTTTTCGAATTTTCGAAAAATATTTGGTGGGATTTTTTCAGTATTAAACATGTTCATTCTAATTCAATATCATTTTTAAAAGTCCGAAATGGTGAGGAAATCACAATTAAAGTATGGGGACTCGAAAGTCCGACAGTGGATTCATAAACTCAAACGCAATGCTTTAGTCCACCCGACCGCTCCGTCACCCGATGAGTACATTTGGGAAATTAATTTTCTTCATTTAAGTTTCTTTTTAATTTCACAACACACTTTTTATCTGAATAAAAAATCATTATTTCTTCAAAATTTGCATACAGTTTATGTAGAATGGAAGTTTTGTGAAAGCACTTGCATAAACCAAAATATTGACCAACATTTAGACAAAATACAGAGTAAAAATTAGAAGAAAACAGTCTTATAAGCTATACCCAAAAAGGCCAAAAAAAATGCTATATGTAAAGAAAATTTTGAATTAAAGTGTATCACCCATTATTATTACTATTTACGTAAGAAATACGAAATTCTATAAATATTCCTGTGAACTCCAAAGAGATATGAACATTCACACGTGATATCAATAAAATGCAGAGGAAACTCGAGAAGAATTCTATGAAACTTCCAGGAAGATTCTATGTAAATTCTAGACAGATTCTACATGAAATCTAATAGGATTGCACCAAATATCCATGTATTTTTAATATAAAAACCAAAACCTTAATTTAATTTTATTTTAGAAATTCCGAATATATTTCATAGTATGTTCAATCGTATAGACCCCATGTTATTTTTATTATAAAACTACAATATTAATTCTATTTATTCTTAGAAATTCGGAACATATTTTGTAGCATGCTCATCGTGAAAAAAAATAGTTTTTGGAGTCTCTATGAACAAGAATAACTAAAGAATTAATAACTTATTCAGTGAATTTAATTTCTTTTTATTGGACGTTTCTTTGTTTAGTGACCAAGTAAAAAGTTTGCCTATTTTCCTATAAAATTAACAAAATTTTGAACGTAGATTTTTCTGTCGTAACTTTAAAATAAGTATTAAAAGTAAATTTCCGAAACTACGATAAACCTAAGTGTAGGTTTATAATACATAATAGCGTAGTTTTCAAATACTTTTAGTGTGATATTGTCACTAATGTAATTTTACAATACCTAAGCTTCACACGTTCAAACTTTATGATGCATTGTAAAAATTTATTAACCATGTAAAATGTTCTTTTTAGGTCTGTTTGTATTTTGATTGTCTGAAAATCGTGTTAAACATAATTCCTGACAATGATGACATATTATATAATAATTATTGAACTTTTCAAAAACTTACAGTGAATCTGCGACACCACACAGAGAGCCACTTGATATCTCGTATCCTCATGCCATGTGGTAGCCTCAAAATGATGTCTTCACTGTCATGCTCTCTCAAAACTGGAGGGTCTCTAAAATAATGTATACAAAAATGTACATAATTTTGAAGATTTTTTAAAAGAACGATTCCTTTTTATAAAATTACCATGGTTGCCTTTCGAACCCTTTAATATTCTCGAACGAAATACATAAGGGTTCAAAATACAACTTTTTCAAGACATTAGAAAAAATGTTTGAACAATAAAAAAATATTTTATTCTAGACCATGCTACTTAAAATCTTATGAGAAACCATGCGAATAAAAAGGCAGGAATCACAGTGCAAAAAGAGCTCAAAAAAGGGTAAATAGGGTTATTTTTCACAAAAATCTTTTTTTAAGAAATTTTATAGTTTTTAAATAATTTAAAATGATTTCTGCCATCAGAGAATTAAATTTTTGAAATTAAATATACTTAGGTCGTTGTAAATCGATTCACGGCGATATGAATAAGTCCGAAAAAAATATAGTTTGTTGAATAAACAATTTTTTATATGTTCTGAATCGTACTCATAACAAGAATATTTCATTTTCTAGAAATTACTTTGATGATAATTAAATCGTAATACTTATAAGTGTAATAAATAAATGTTTCTTTCCTAGATTTGTATGCATGTAAACTTCAAACCATAATTTTCAATGCTCTTAAACCCAAATTAAAAATAGTTCAAGTTAAAGCGCCTGAAATATTTAATATATAATATAATCTATTCCCCAAAGTTCTCTGGAAATTCGTTAAAATCCCTTGAAATCGTAAAAATGCATTAAAAGAAGTCTTTTGAAATTCCTTGGATATGAATTAAATTTAAATTATTCATGAAATTCCTCTAAAAAAACGTCAAAATAAAATTCACACGCGCTTAGCGCGCGTTCATGTTCCTAGATGGTTATTATCTAATATTAAAAACATAACCTATTTAAAAATTCATAACAACAAATGTGTAAATATTAAGAGTTTTAACCATTTTTGAAATGAACTAATAATTCAGAAAATGATTCATTCTTTCTAGTAAAATATATTTGAAAAAATTGTTACTTTCGTGATTCTAATATTTTCATGGATGCACATTTTTTTACGTATCTGGAGATTTTAACTGTTGCCATAAATATTATTAGTCACATATTCTTAAATTTTCAATAGTAATATTTTATAAATCTTGAATTAAAAATTTTTCATATTTGGAACATTTACATGTACAATTCATAATAAAATTCAGAAATTGTTGAATTTAAAACTTCTAGAAATTGTCTAATTTTACAAAATCAAAATGGTTTAATTTCAAATGCTATTAATTTGAAATGATCTAAGCACTAAAAACAGTATCTATTTTCAGATTTTCAAATTTAGAAATTAAAACTTTAAGTCTTAACGATGCACTCAGAGCCTCTAAACGATGAAGTCGGTCCTCTAATAGTTAAAGTAGGATGCTGTAAAAGCAGAACCGTTTCACTCTTAAACGATCTAGTTTAACGCTAAAATGATGTCGGCTAAATCATAGAGTCCCATTTTAACCGTTAAACTGCGCCTCCTACGCGTTAAAAGTAGAATAGCTTATCGTTGAAACGATTCTTGGTTAAACTTTACACTAATTCTCAAACGATTACACTTTAACCGTAAAAGTATTCCCTTATCGTTTAGAGGAAATTTCTCTGAGTGTGGACATTTTCAAATTGAACCCTGAGGGATCAAACAATTTAAAACTGATTTATTTATTAAATTTTGAAATAAAAATAGACACCATTTTTTGGTTTTATTTTGGTCTCAAAGAAAAGCTTAGTTCTTCATTTAAGAAAAGGTAAGAGATAGAAGTTCATTTAAATTTTGATAAATCTTTACATTAACAAATCTTTTAAATCAATTAAATTTTGTATGGAATTTATATTTTAAGAAAAAATATTTAACATCTACTGAAAACTGCGCTTAAATTTTCCGAACTGTTAAAAGCTAGTTTTTAGTAGTTTTTGAAAAATTTTTATATTTTAGAACTTGTTAAATTTGTATTCCATCAAAAAATGTCATTCAAATCCGCTGTAAATCTTGTAATTCTTGCTTGAATTTCGGTTTAGTCCAAAATTTGCATGGGTTTAATTTCTAATTATATTTAATATCTACTGAAAATTTCGATTAGACTACTTGAACTGTTAGAAAAAAATTATTTTTGCTACTTTTTAAATTTCTTAAAAAAATGTCGAACGCAATATCAATCTCAAATAAAATTTAAACTTAGGAATCTTTAACATGGACAGTCAGGCCATTATACTTAATTATAGTTCATTTACAAAAAAATTAATTTGTATAGATTCACCTGAAAATATTTTAGATTTGAAGTTTCACTTAAATCCTAAATAGTTTAGTTTAAAGATTATCAAATTTAAAAAAGTTCAATTAATTATAATAGATCATTTTGTAACTTAAAAAAAAATTTACTACGCACGGCAGCAGATTCCAGTTTTGAATATAATAAATTTTGTAGATGTGAAACGAACAATTTTATTTTCAAATGTCGTATATTTCGAGAGAAAAGGGGGATGTTTTTCGAGAATAGGGAAAAAAGGGGAAATTGAATGAGAAGGAAACGCAGGGGAATTCGATAAAAAGGAAACGCAGGGAAATAGGGAAAAGGCTGTGATGCTTAAAAATGTTTGGATGGGACAACAAGGCTATTAGGCTGCTATAGAATCAAAAATGTATTTTTTTGTCCCAGAAAAAATATCATTATATTAACTAATATTTTTTTATTTACTTTTCTTGCTTCTGCAACATTTTTGCTGAAATAACTAAAATTTTGTCGGGAAAGGTAAAAAAATAGCAAGAAAATCGTTTTATTGACCCAAAAAAACATTCATTATTGTTTAAAATAAATCTTATTTCTAAAGAGAATTTTTTTCAAATGCTTCTAGTTGACTTTGAAAAGTGTTTCTAGAAATTGGACATGCCAAATATTGCTGAGTGTTGAACGTGGGAAGTTTAAAAGCAGTGGGACGGTTAGGCGAGCGCGGCAGTCCGTAACCAAGGGTTGAAACGAAACCTCGAACGAAACTCAAAGGGCTTGTTGTATATGAGAGTGGAGAGAAATAGATGGGTGGATGACTCGTGCGGGGGAGTAGATAATAAAATGAGAATTACCCGCCGATCTCTATTGCAGTTCATCTAACCGAGCATATTATACTACGCATAATGAAGAAAACATCCCCTAATAAAAGCCACCGACTCACAGTCCAATCTGGGACAACGATTGATCAATCATTAAATACTTTTCCTTATTTATAATTTCATCAAACATAATTAAATAAAAATTAAGGGTTCCGGGGCACAAGAGTGTAAGTGTCAAATTTTGGAAACGCATTTTATTGGTGTAAATTAAATTTTTTGACCTAACTCATGCCTCTGTAAAAGATTATTGTCCAGTTTGATTCTGATGTCGATAAAAAGCCATGTTTGGTTTTTTTAAATAGTGATTTTTTTTGTTTGCCTGTTCTTTTTACGATTTAATAAAGCTAGCTCGAAAGTCCTTGCTGGTTTTTTTATTTAGATAAAAAAGTTATGCAACTCTTTGTGTGTTAATATTTGCGTTTTTGGGAACGCGCCGCACCATTGAGAAGGATTTTTCTCGGAGGTGGTTGCTTATTTCGAGATCTTCCTTTCAGGATTCGATAAAGTTAGGTAATAGCTCGAAAGATCTTTCTTGTTTGTTTTTTAAATGGAAAAATCCAAATTTATGCAAATTTCTCTGTGGCACGTCTGGCGTTTTTGGGAGGCGCTGTTCTTTGATAATAAAATTAAGCTAATTAATAGCTCGAAAGCAATTTCTTACTTTTTTCTTTTAATTAAAACATAAAAAAGTTTTGCATCTCTTTCTGAGTAAAAATCGGCGATAAAGTTAGACAGTTTTTTGAGTCGCCTGTGAAATTTGAGTTCTGAAAGGATTTCCAAACTTTTAACTACATGCAATCGTGAGCTATTATGTTAATTTGCGAGTTCTACATTTCAAATAGCAACATTTCTCAATGGCGGAATATTTTGTTTATCAGGGGAAATTATAGGCGATACGTATTTTTCCGATTTGAGAACAAAAAATTCTATATTTTTTTATATAATTTAGATGATCTAATTTTTTTAGTATTTTTGTGAGTTCTACCGTACTCTTTCGAAATCCATGAGAAAATTTGAAAAAAGTTCAAAATTAAGAAAGTGGGGATGATTTTCTTGAAAATATAAAAAGTCGATTTTCACAACGAACCCACACATATTTTTTGTTGAATTTGGGCTTCTATAAGGAAAATATCCTATAATTTTTATGTAGGCTAAACCATTTTTGTAGTCAGGAAAAATTTTTTTTTCATAAAATTGAGTTTTCGATTTTTTCTTGGAAACAAGGAAAGATACAACAAATTTCAACATAAAAGTGTGCACATCTACAAAATGTCTACAAAAAATACATCTTGTTCTTTTGTGATATATTGAATCGCTTACGAAATGAATGCGAAACTTTTATTTTCAAAAAAGAAAAAATTCACTCGGTCACAAAAATAAATTAGCCCGCATAATGGATAGAAAGCCGCCCATATATGAGCGGAAACTATTAAAATGTATTGCAGAAAATAGAAAAGGTGAATTTTTTCCAGAAAATCTTCTTTTCATTACCGTTTTTTATTTTTTGCAATACAAAAAAAATGTCTGCTAATATAGGAAAGGTATCCTGTGAGTTTTATGCGCACTAAACCATTTTTTTGGCTGACAGAAGTTTTTTTTACTGAATATGTAATTCTCAAATATTTTTCGTAAACGATGCAAGATATTACAAAAGAGCAAGAGAAATTAAAAATGTCTAAATTCGACTAATAATTTCAGATAGAACCGTCAAACTTAGAAAATTTTAAATTAGTAGCGCTTGATGTTCAAAATGTTTGAAAGAAATAAGTTCCAAATGGAACACTTTATGATTTAACAAGTGTAATTATATATTTTCAAACAAATATAAAAATAATTAAATGTGAACAGCTTTAAGAATAAGTAATTCTAAATAAAAGCATTTAACACTTAAGTATCTTGTAGAATAAAAAAAATTATAATTAAATTTACAAAAAATAACCTTTAAAAGTATTTCAACATGAAAATTGTTTAAATAAACCGGGTATAAAATAAATCTAAACTATAAACTTATCTCATTAGAAATTGATGCAAGTTGAAAACTTTTCAATTTTAGAAATAAATATTTTAAAAAGACGGAATCCTTCAATTTTCAGTTTTGAGATAATTAGGATATGGACTCTGAATGTTAAATCCACTTTATTTTCAAATAATTTAAAGTATATGGAAATTCCTAGAAATTAAAAATACTTCAGAATTAAATCGTGTTTGGAGAAAATTGATTAATTTGATTAATTTCTGAATATAAAGCAATTTTAATTCTTGTTCTTGAAACGGAATGAAATTTGAAGCACTAATGATTTTTAATCTGTAGTTCATTGTAACTTGAATTATATATAAAAATTGAAAATAAACTCTAATGTGAAAGTCCTAGAGTTTCAGAAAAAGTTTATTTATTTTGAAAATCCTTGAAAATTAGAGTTTAGTTAGATTAATTTGTGATTATGAAATATTCCTTAATCATATTCTTGTCTTCCCACAAGTCTACCATTTTTTTGGTCTGAGGTCTAGATTTTTGTTTAAATTGCTCTAGTGTCCAGGAAAAGCCCTAGAATTTTGAAATCGAAATTGTGTAGCAGTTGGTACAAGAAATGGGATAAAAAAGTTTTATAGCAAATTTCATCTCTTCATTTAAGTTAAGAATTAAAAAAAAAACGTATAAATCCAACTTATTATGAAAAAAAATTCTCCTCACCACAAAAATGATTTAGCTCGCATAAAACGCACAGGATGTCTTCCTTATAAGACCAAATTCAACAAGAAATTGGCAAAAATATAAGTATGTGTTTTTTGTTATTGTGAAAATCGACTTTCATTTCCGTTGTATTTCAAAGGAGGATGTTAAAAGTCACCAGAATCCCAAAAGAAAACTGCAACATCTAAATTAGATAAAAACTATATAATATTAAAGAAAGAATTTGTGGTTTTTTGAAAAATATACGTCAAAATTCAGATATTTGTAACTTTGAGGAACATTTATTTTCTTAAATCGGAAAAATACGTATCACCTAATTTCCTCTAAAAAACACATATTTTGTCGCTAACAATAAGAGATTTTGCTAATTGAAGTGCAGAAACTGCCAGATTTGAAATGGAATCGATCCTACAATTGTGGACTTGCATATTATTTCACTGTTCCAAATTAAAAAAAAAAACAATACATTTGGTAATTATACGAGTAAAATTATAAACTCGTGAAATTATACAAACCTTCCAGCATAATCTTCTGGATAAGGGACTAGAAATCCATCAGGCGAGGGTCGAGTTCCATTCCCAACCCAAAAGAATGCGTCAGGACCGGTTCCATCGTACGTGAAACCTTTGATGAATATCGTCGTGTCATCAACTGCATAAACATCTCCTTTGATGCCATGAGCATATTCCTTCAAGGTTCCAATGCTTCTGCCGTAGTTCTGAATTTTGGCATGTCCTGGAATCAGTCCAATCAAAATATTTAGTTTGTAGAAAATCACATTTAAGATGGAAACAAATCAAAACCACCAATAAGAGCTTTTTTTAAAATTATGAAAAGCAAATGAAATATATTCTACATTTTTATTTCAAATAGGATAATTTGTTCATTGTTCATTAATCTCTCACAGCAAAAATATATCCCACGTATGTCCCAAAATATCCTGAGGAGATGCTAAAGATATGGGAGTTTCGCCGAATATCCTATAAAGGTGAAAATTTAGATATCCCGTAAATATCCATAATATATCCTGGGATGTTGAAATATTCGAACGGCTCACGTAAGATATCACGTTTTCACATATAGACCGCTTGAATATCCCAAAAACATTTCAGGATATCTTATGGACATCCCACGGATATCGAAATTTTGAACCAAAAAAGATGAAATGTCTACCAAAATAGATAAATTTTCATTCCAAAAGGACGAATTTTTATCAATACAGTTGAATTTTCAACCAAATAGTTAAATCTTCAACCAAATAATAAAATATTTAACCCAAAAGAATGAATTATCCACCAGAAATATAATAGTAGACTTTTCACCCGAAAATAATTGAACTTTCAATAAAAATAGTTGGGTTTTGAACGTAGGAGACGAAATTTCTACCAAAAGAGATGAATTTTCAAATAAAATTATGAATCTTCAACCAAAAAACGAAATTTCCAACAAAGGAGTTCACTTTCAACCACGGCGTTGAATTTTTAACAAAATACATGAATTTTCAACCAAATAGTTGAACTTTCAACTAAAACAACAAAATTTTCAAGCAATAAT
Organism: Andricus curvator; assembly: GCA_932195095.1. Classification (NCBI taxonomy): domain Eukaryota; kingdom Metazoa; phylum Arthropoda; class Insecta; order Hymenoptera; family Cynipidae; genus Andricus; species Andricus curvator. Next base: position 415,484 of record CAKNYM010052567.1, read on the forward strand.
TCGAATTTTCAACTAAAAAAGAAAAATTTTCCAAATAAAATGGGATAGTCAAACTTTAAGCTAAAAAAATTAACTTTTGAAAAAAAAAATGAATTTCCGATCAAAAAGGTCATTTTTCTAACCAAAATGGAATAGCTAAATGTTCAGTTAAAAAATTAACGTTTGATTTAATTTTTTTTAAATAGTTCAATTTTCAGCAAAAGACATGAATTGAAGGTTTAAACTACAGAACTAGATAACCAAAAAATCGGTATTTTTCTGGGACACGAAAAAACATTTTGCAAAATCGAAAAAAAAAACATTTAAAGATAAAACAAAACAGAATGACTCTAACAAAATTGTGGAATTTCCAACAAAATAATTAAATTTTAAACTAAATAAATAAATTTCTAACCAAAAAATATTCAACGAAACATATGAAAGTAAACTTTTGAACCAAAAAGAATTAACTTACAACCAAAAATATTTGGATTTCCAATCAAGAAAACGAATACTCAACTCTGGAAATTTTTTTCTCTTCCCAAAGGTATGTCTATAGATTAACCTAGTTCCGACTCCCACTTCTGCAAGATTTAAAACTTTCTAGGACCAAGAACAGTTGGGCTAAGAATTCTGTTTTTCTTATATTGGGCTATACATCTCTATGGCTCTTGCAATGACTTTTTTTACTTCTCAAAAGTTTTTCTGTAGATTCACGTAGTTCACGTGTTCGCCAAACAATAATGATTTTGCGTTAATAAAAATCTAGGTATTTCTGCCAAAGCTCAGTATTACAATTGCAATTTGCGTGTAAACAGTCATTACTCATGGTTCCATTGAAATTTCTTCAACCCAAAGATGTGAACAACAAGAATATTTCCAATGAGACGCTTTTGAAAAAAATCAATTTTTAATTTCAAAAAATCTAAATACCCAATTTTTCTCGAAAACGAAGCCAGACATGGAAAAAAGTTAACAAGCAAAATTGTTCCGTGGAAAAACTACTACAGAAAAACCTCTTAATAATTTTTAATTTTACGTTATTTTCTTGAAAAACTTTATTTTTTATTTTAAGAGATCAAAATTCGTTTTCTACTAGTGTTTCTATTTGAAATAATTATATCTAGAACAAGAAATAAGAAAAAAAAAATTCATAATGAAATCGAAAATCAAGTTTATCAAGAAAACGAAGTGAGATTACAAATTTTAAGGGGGTTTCATTGTAGACATTTTTCCAAGGAACAGTTTGGCTCTCTCAATTTTTTTTCATATCTCGCTTCGTTTTCGAGAAAAACGGGGTATTTGTATTTTTTGAAATTAAAAATTGATTTTTTTCTCAAGCGGCTAAAGCGAATATTTTATTTTTTATCGAGAAGTAGTTGTATGCCATCCCAGATACAAAATAAAGAGGAAATTCATGACAGGTATCTTAAGAATCGGATCATTCTGAAGCGCAATTTGCTGACCAAAACAAAAATCCGAAATCTGTATGAAAGTGTTGCATATCAGTTTGATCCAATTTCGGAATCAAATTTCTCAACCGTCATATACTGTGATAGATTTGAAATTTCTACTCGACACGTATTAAATGCCACATCCCGATAATAAATAAATAATTTATAGTTCGCGTATATACTTCCTGGTATAACGTCAGTTTGAGTGAGTGACGGATTTTATATTTGGATGGCTAAGTGGACAACAAGAAACGTATACGTGTGTATAGCTTATTTTATACAATAGGAGGAGTCTGCATATATAGATAGATGGGATAGACGCATCACTGCCTCGATACAAAAGTGATGCATCGCGATATGTATGTAGCTCGGATCGAGGATGTTGGTAACAGGCAGGAGAATCGGAATACTGCGATGTTCGTTGATTTGCATGAATTTCATTTCATTTGCTTGACAGAGCCATAAAAGCCGAGAGCAAAACGAGAGAACGAGAAAGAGAGCAAATAGTCAATAAAGATTAGAAGTTACTGTTCAGGAGAGATCGTTTCCGGGTCTATCTCTGAAAATCTCGAAAGCATGATATCGATTTCAATAAATTATTTATTTCAGATAAAAGTGACAGAGAATAAGAGTAAACCTATAACAATGTATAAATCTTTAAAAAATGCAATTTTAATTCACTGCAAAATTAAGACAAAAGGTTAGCATTTGGTAAAATAAAATTATTGATACAATCTGTTAATTCCAAGAGTGGAACGGAAAACAGAAAATGGCACTGAATTTATTTTCTGACCGGGAATTTTTCAAATTTTTTGTTTTTAGCAGTAGTAGAAAATTAGTTTTAATATCAAAACTTATCCAATCACTTTGAATGCTATTTCATATCATATGGAATAATGTAATATCGGATGAGTTCGTTTGCAAATTCTTTCAAGTGGCTACGATTTCAATAAGATATTTCACAGATTGAAACACTTGAATTTAAAGAAGAATTCGTAAAATCGTCAAATTATCAAGGCTTGAATCTGACAATTTTCATGATGCTTCATGCTTAAATGTTGCTAAATGCTTGCATGATACTTAATGCTTACATGATGCTTGCATGATTCTTAATGCTAGAATTTATGCATGCATTATGCTTTATGCATGTATTATGCTTCATGTTTGCATGATGCTACATGCTTGTATGATGCTACATGCTTGCCTGATGCTTCATGATTGCATAATGGTTGCATGATGCTTTTATGATGCTTGTATGATGTTACATGCATACATGATACTGCTCGTATGCATGATGCTACATGCTTGCTTTATGCTACATGATTGAATGATGCTACATGATTGCATAATTCTACATGATTGCATAATGCTACAGGCTTAATTTTTAGTTTTAGTAATAGTAGAAAAGTAGTTTCAGTAGAAAAACTTATCCAATCGCATTATATGCCACTTGATATCATATGAGGTAATGTGATATCGGACGAGTTCGTTTTAAAATTCCTTAAAATGGCTACGATCCTAATGAGCCATTTTACCGATTGAAATACTTGAATTTTAAAGATCAATGTGTTAAATAGTTAAATTTTCAAGGCTTGAATCTGACAATTTTCATGATGCTTCATGCTTAAGTGTTGCTAAATGCTTGCATGATACTTAATGCTTACATGATGCTCGCATGATTCTTAATGCTAGAATTTATGCATGCATTATGCTTTATGCATGTATTATGCTTCATGTTTGCATGATGCTACATGCTTGTATGGTGCTAAATGCTTACATGATGCTACATGATTGCATGATTGTTGCATGATGCTTGTGTGATGTTACATGTATACATGATACTGCTCGTATGCATGATGCTACATGCTTGCATGATACTACATGACTGCATGATGCTACATGATTGCATATTGCTACATGATTTCATAATGCTACATGCTTAACTTTTAGTTTTAGTAGTAGTAGAAAAGTAGTTTCAGTAGAAAAACTTATCCAATCGCTTTACATGCCACTTGATATCATATGAGGTAATGTGATCTCAGACGAGATCATTTTAAAATTCCTTAAAATGGCTACGATCCTAATGAGTCATTTTACAGATTGAAATACTTGAATTTTAAAGACCAATGCGTTAAATAGTTAAATTTTCAAGGCTTGAATTTGATAATTTTATTGTTATATCTCTCGATTTTTAATTGTTCAATATTCAAAATGTTCATAATTGAAAACGTACGACTTTGAATGTTCAAAATTGTTTGGTTTTAAATTTAAATCGTTCAAAGTTGCCGAATTTGAAATGAAAGCCTTCGGATACGGAACGATTATAATAGAATAATTTCGGATTAAATTGTTGAAAATTGGACAATTCTTAATTTTTAATAGTAGCGTATAAAGTGGAAGAATTCCTAATTGAATATTTCTAAATTATAAAATTACATTTGAAATTGGAAGAAACAATTTTAAATACAAAATGTTTTAATTATAATATTTTTTTAATTCGAAAAAAATTTAAAATTTAATAAACCTTTTAGTTTCAAGAATTAGACAATTTTACAATTTTCAATTGAAAGCCTTCACAGTTAAATATTCAAATAGAAAACGTTCAAAATTTAATAATTTTATATTGACAATTGATAAATAAGACAATTCCAATAATTTAATCTTGCTCTATTAAAGGTCTTCTTAGTTGAAAGATTTTCGGTGCTTCTAATTCAATCAGTCGAATTTTTACTGACCTAAATGTAAAAATGTTGAATCTTGAATGTCTGAATTTTCAATAAGGCCGTGTTTAGTAGGGTGATTTAAAAATTGATTGGAAATTTTTTTCGCGTTAGAGGTCAACGATCCCCCCAATTCGGTTTTGAACTCGAAAAACTAAATTTCATGTTTTTTGTTAACATTTTTATTTTAACAGGTCCCTCCGGGCACTCAACATTTTAAATGTAAAATACATGAGAAAAAGTGACTTTTTGAGGGTTTTAGAATAATTTCAGTAAATATAGGGAAATTTGATCAGAAAGTTATAGAACTTGTAGAAGACCTATGGAATTATAAAATCTTAAATTTTTTTATTTTGGACATGGTCTAATTTTGAAAGTTTCGAATTCGTACAATATTGAACGTTTGAATTTGAAATCTTTTAAATTTGAATGTTTAATTTTCAATTTTAAACGCTTAAAATCTAGAATTGTTCCACATTAAATTCGTTAATTTGTAGACTCTTTTTTAGTTACTTCAAATTATAAATTATTTAGCTTCAAAGGTTTTGGAATTTTACAACTTAAATGGCTGGAAAATGTTTTTGAAAATCGGGATATGCCCATAATTGTCTTCCTTAACATTAAGTGGCCAGTCTGATTATCAAAAATTCAACAAAAACTTTTTAATTAACTCCTTCGCCAATTAAAATCAACTCAAATGTTTCCTTCAATATAAAATAAGGCTCTTATTAAATAATTACGAAAAATTTAGAACATTTTCTAACTATCTCGAAATTCACGTAGCGCCGGGGCTGTAAATGGCGACTGTAATTAATACACCAGGCAGGAGACAGGTCTTTATCTAAAGCGTGAATCTCAGAAGCTTTTAGCCCGCCCTCCTTGATGCCCATTTTACCCCGTTCAGAAAGCTTCAGTCTCGCATTTTAGTTTCCTGATGGTCTGTCCTTGCTTCGGTATCAGCGTGTCCCGCAGTCGACACCGTAGGCACTTCCACCCTTACCGGTTGCGAGGTATTATAGTGATGTGACAATGAATGCAATGATCACTATCCGCTGGAGGGTGGACGCCCCTGTACGAGGCAGTGCGCTAAACTACCCCTGACTGGTGCCTAAACCGTCGCCCCTTTTATTATGGCTCTGAACGGTTATTGGATTGTACCGTGCTATTTGTTGGCTGCCACGCTAATGGATCCATAATCACCGGCACGAATTAACGAATCTACTTTCTCTAATCTTCACTTTTAATCCCATATTTTTTTTAACTTTTCTGGAAACTTATTAGTGAGTTTGGAAAATATAGGATTTAAAGTTTCAGAGACATTGTGTTTATTCTGTAAATGCACGTTAAGCTTAGCTATCAATTTAAATAGCTTCCAAGATAAGAGAATCTTCACTTTTAATCCTATATATATCAGAATTAGAGTACCCAGTGTCTCAACTCTCCCTCGAGGATCACTAATCCCAAGATATAAGAAGTTTGCGTTAAATTTATATTTATTTTAAAGTTTTTAGAATATGAGACTAAAATATACAAGTGTTCATTTCGAAGGCTTTAATTTTATATCGTAAAATGTTCAAACCTATAAATGAAAAATTATTTAATGTTAAACAACTTTAAATTATTACATTATCATTTTTTTCAATTTAAATATATGCTCATGCTTTATGCCTGCATGATGATTCAGAGCTTGCATGATGGGTCACGCTAACATCATGCAAGCATGTAGCATCTTGCAAGCATGTAGCATCATGCATGCATGAACCATAATACAAGCTCGAAGCGTCATGCAAGCACAAATCAGCATGCAAGCCTGAAGCCTCATGCAAGCATGAAAAACAAGGGATGCATAACTTCGAATTTTAATGCATTTGCAAAATTCAAAATAGCTATGACTTTTCAATTACTGATACGTCACTGATATCCAGTCGAATTTCACTAATTAAATCTAATTGTAGATGATAACAAGAATTACATGATGCTACATGCTTGCATGATGCTATATGCATGCAAGGTCCTACATGCTTGCATGATGCTACACGCTTGAATGATGCTACATGTTTGCATGATGCTAAATGCTTGCAAAATGCTACATGCTTGCTTGATGCTATATGCTTGAATGATCATCAAGCTTGCATGACGTTACATGCTTGCATGATACTTCATATTTGCATTTTGCTTCATGCTGCGTCAAAAGAGGCGTAGATTCAAATGTTTCCATATTAAAGAATTGACTAAAAAGTTCGTAATTATCAATCCCTCAATTCAAAGATCGTTTACATTTACTTGCAATTCTTGTAATCATCTCCAATTAGTTTTAGTCAGTGACATTTCACTAGGAATCAGTGATGTATCAGTAAGAGATAATTCATCGCTGTTTTGAATGTTGAAAATGCATTAAAAATCGAAGTTATGTATCCCTAATTATTAATGCTTTCCCAGTTAGAGCGATGAACTTCATTAAATATAAAATAACTGTAAGCGGAACCTCAAAAAGAGAAAAACAAATCTAGCGTGCTTTTAGTTGGAAACTCTTGACCTATCTTATCTCCAATGAATTATCCCCAACAATGACGATCCTTTTTTCAATAATTAGCTTTAATGAGAAAACAAATTCTCGATTTTCTCTGAACTAAATTATGTTTTAAATCCAATTTTTCACATCTCAGTTTAGCAACTGAATTCTCCGTAACAAGTTTTTTTTCGAAAATTAAAATGATACATCTTGGAACATTTTTTCTTTACATTAGAGATAAAACTTTTAATAACGTTTTTTGTCTTTTATGAAAAATCATCATAAAGGCATTTACACTCGTATGCAGGGCTACCCTTCAATTGTAAATTTTGTTTGATTTGTGTTAAAATATCACCTAGTACCTGGCATGGTTTAAAAACCCGCAGATATTGTTTTACACCTGGTTTTTTATATATTTTTTGTTGTTTTACTGTAAGATGAATTTATATTATACAGAGAAGCGAGTCACCCTCTTCAATTGGGTGTCAATCAAGTCTCAATGTGTCCCGGATTTATAACATGTTTCTTTCAAGCTCGAAGCACGTACAATATGTTTTATGCCACAGGGCATCATGGTTTCACGACTATAAGATCTAGAGCATCAAGGGAAATTCCCAAAAGGCCTATGCGCAGGCCGAAGGGCTGTTTACTCTGATCAAATGTTGACCAATCTCCCTCTGCCACTCAAGGATCATATCCTGCTTTTCCGAAAACCTCTCATCTCACCCAGAATGCTTTGCTTCTGTATCATTTTCTGCTAGACTGTCTTTACAGTCCATTTTATCTAAAAGCAATTTTCAAAGTTGTTTTCATTTCTGAATTTATAAAACATTTTAGACGCTATATTCATTTTCGAATTATCGTTTCTTATAGGTTCTTTAATTTCTTTTCTATTGGAATTGTGTGTCATTTGGTTAGTTGTAATGTGGACGGGATAGCCCTTGAGGGCCCCCTGGCGCTCAGTCTGTAAAACCCATTGTGCCACATCCGTATTTATTCTCAAGAATCTCAAGACAGTAACCCAGAATCTGGGCACATTCACTGAGTTAGATCTCGGTGCATTTCGTTGTTTTTCCCACGCAAAGAGAGCTTCACCAATTCTGCCATCCGGCAACCACCCTAGCCAGGCCGCGCAGGTTAGATTGGACGGAGCGGTCTTTCTAAGGTCATCAGTTAGATGCACAAATTCAGCGCACTGGCTTGATGAATTATTTAAGTGTACGTGTGTGTGTGTGCTCATTATTAAAAATCGATCTGCGACCACCGAGCGATAGACCCTTCGACATAGAGGCCCGTCGTAGTTGGCCTGTTTTTAGGGGACCTAATGTTCAAGGTGGGTTCCGTACCACTAAACCACCGGTAAAAGTGCATAAAAACATTTCTATTGGTACCGGCACAGAGATCAAAACACAGATCGTCGTTTTGATCAGGTCCGGTAGGAATCGAACCCACGTAAACTGATTGCCGGTCAGGTGCTCTTACCACTCAGCTACGGAGGATTGAGAGCTAATTTCTTCCAAAGTCGTACATGATACCTTTCGAAACGACATTCTATGTAGAAATAAATTTTGAATTCTTTAAGAATTTATTAGACGTTAAAGGGGTCTCGACCAGTGTGAATTAATATTTAAGATGTTAAATTAAAATGTTAAGAGGTGAGTATTGCCTTCTACCAAAATATTCCGGATTTCATGTTCTCTTCCATTTATGATGAATTATAAGCAATTCAGGGTAATTCTAAGATGTTTAGAAATTCATTTCCGGCAAAATATACCGGAATAGAACATTCAAGGGCTTGGAAGATGATCTGTGTGACCAACCACTTGAAAAGAGCAATGAGTGTGGCCGAACTCGCGATTGAATTCTAAAGAATTCAAGATTAATTCCAACATGTTTAAATATTCATCTTGAGCAACGGATGCCGAAATACAAAATTAAAGGTTAGTTACTCCTCTATCTGGAAGAGAAAAATATGCCGGAAGAGTAAACTAAAATCCGGCAAAAAATGCTGGAAGAGAATACGGAAAGTATAAAAAAATGTTTAAAGAAACATAGATATAAAGAATCATCGAAACAATATAATTACTTTTAAATTGATCAAGACAAAATAACATAGAAGAAGGAAAATATTTCGGTCCACGCGATTAAGTAACATTGTTATAATAAAATTCCTAATATATATATTATTATTTTATAATTAGCTTGAGAGTGAACAGCAGCTTAAAAGCTGATAAATAACACGCCATCCAGTACGAGAGCCCCTATCCGAGTGAGTCCGAGTCAAACGCTGCTTAACTTCAGTGATCGAATGGAAAACCTCCAATAATTGCATACATCCCAGCGAATGTCATAGCGGAGTTGAAGAACATATTTTTTTTAAATCATTTAATTTAAAAATTGTTTGCACAGTGATGGATAGAGCAAAAAGAATCAAATGATATTGAATAATAATTTTGGGAGTGCCTACTTGTGCCAAAAAAAATGCGGCTATTCGTAGCAGCATTTCGGTGCACGTAGCCACGATCAATAATTTTTCCATGATGCGTCTACTCTTGGGTCCACATTTTTTTAAACTTCTTTATCCGATGAAATTCAAAATTCGCATAAAACTCGAACGATTTGAAAATTTTATCTCTTGAAAGAAAATTGGAAACAATCATCACAGCGATAAACATTTGATGGATTTGCCATTTGCCATCATCACGGATGAAATACATCTTGAATACAAAAGCATGGGCTGACAATATTCCTTCTCTTGAAGAAGAGATTGGCTTTGAACTTTCAATACGTCAAGGAAAAAGACAAGACTCCAGAATCCCAGTGCTACGTCAGTTTGAAAATCGCGCTTCGGGAGGCTACTTGGTCACGAGCACTTAGAAAATCAATAGCTTGGCTCACTTGATCCGGCGTTGGCTGCCGCCAGGCCATATCTTGATTAAAATCAGTGCCAACGCCATCTCTTCTCTCCTTTCCTTTTCCTCTGTCTCGCTCTTTCCTCTACCCTTCACCATGCCCAGTTTTCCCTGTACCACCCCAACCTCCTCGAGATGAATCCGGTTAGTCTCGTTAATGTCTATACGGTACTATGCAAACCGCCCCTTCCATTTCTTTTCTTTCAGAAACAATAGGGATTGGGGATGATCTAAAAAAAATGCTTTGTCAACGATATCTGCGAATTAATGATTTTTTTATAAATAATCCTCCCACAGTAATTTCTCTAAAATTCTTTCTTACGCTCCTATTTTGTACCGAAGGAAATAGTTGTTTGGGCCATGGTATTTTGCTAGCGAAATGTGATACTGCTAAATTATTTGTTTTAACCATTCTGTTAGTTGGTGCAGAGATAACATGATTTTTAAGATTAATAATTAAATAGTTAAAACAACTGTTTGCTGGAATCAGTAACTTCTTCTACTATGAAACAGCGAAATATGACTAAAATTCCATTGAATAATCAGTGATTCTCAGTGAATCTTCACTGATTGAGGTAGCCGATGGTATAGTAATCATAATATCTATATGAAATATTAGGATTTACTTTTTTTCAATTTCATTATCACTTGGACTTTTCCTTTGCAAGACCATTCCTTAACGTAAACTTATGATCAGAAGTTGTACATATTATTATCAAGTTTATAAGAAATAACGATTTTTGCAAGGTTTGTTATAGTTCAAAAGATAGATGGAAAATCTTCAAAATATAATAATAGAAGGTTTCAAACGAGATACAGCACATATGAATTCTATACGGTCCCAGAATTTCAATGATTTTACTTTAATTCATTAATGCGATGTTCATAGGTTTAGAAAATTTCAGTGCATTTCAAAACAATATGAACTTTCACAGTAAAGTATTTAATAAAGAATAATAGCTTTTTTCTATCTCTAAAAAACAAATCTACAAAATTTGAGATAAATTTTCTACTAATTGTTTATAGTAATAATAATAATAATGATAATTCTGTTGGTTCGGATCCCACTTTAAGCCCCTCATCATGCATTTGGCTGTAACTCAGTCTGTGGATTGTGGGGTAAAAAATCAGGCTTTGTCCAATATGTCAAATTAGGCATACTGCTCTTATCGGATCACTTGATTGCGTTAGAAAAATGCGTCCGTGACTGATGATATATGCCGAGACAGCCCCTGAGAGAAAACTGAGCTCCCTAATTTATTTTTTATTTTTATGATGACTGATGGCGAAAAAACCGATATAGAAACCCGAGAAAAAGTTTAATAAAAGAATAATGAGTTATCATTGAAAATGCTCGACAATTTGGATGACATAAAAAAATCCTTAATAATGAAATTTTCAAATGCCAATTAGTTGAAAATACTATGAAAAATGGAGAAAGTGTAAAAGTATATGAGGACTCGAACTCCTGATTCCAAGGCATTGCCAAAGTCCTAAGGTGACCAACTGTCACTCGAAAAGTAGCAGCAACGACAGTTTAATTAACTTATTTAATTATAAAAATTTTGTATGAATTACGATAAGGCTTTTAGAAATTATATTCAATTTATTCTGATAACAAAATTTCAGAATTAAAAAAAAATGAAAAGGATTTCGAAAAAGTAAAAAAATTTACAATAACAGACTTTCAGTTTCTTAACAATATTTTTGAAATATTTCGGAAGATCCAAAATTGTATATTTTATATACAATTGTTAGAAACATTGCAAGAATTTTATCAATAGAGTAAGGCAAGTTTCAATTCATAATAAAATAATGAAAATTTGTTCTGTTTAATTTTTAGTGATTTGGAGAAATTCTTTCAAACAGTTCGCAGAAACAAAAATGTTTCGTACAGAAAAAAATCTGAACAAAGTTTGGAGCAACGGAAAATGCTTGTCATTTATAATTAAACTTTTTGATTATAAAATGTTTATTAATTGGATTAAATACATCCAGACTTGAGCCATAAATCTCTTGAAATGAAAACCTAATAGTATAAAGTAAAAAATAATCCTTTCTAATTGCAATGTCAATTATTTTAAATCCATTCCTTGCAATTCAAGAATAATGAATCTGTATTATCGATTCTTAGAGGATATTATATCAGGCATTTTCACTACATAGTCAGATAACTTCACTTCGTTAACTGCTGAGGGGAAAACAATGGTTCAAATGCATGGGATTTAATCCATTTTTGCCCTATTTTGTTAATATCTCCGTAAAAACTAATTTTTTCGATATAAATGTATTTGAAAAATAGATTCTATTTTTTGATTACTATTTAATGAAATAACAAAATGACACTAATTATTATTTATTACGATGATATAACATAAAGTTTAGTCCCATGGATTTGGTCCATTGTTTTCCCCTCAGCACTCAACGAAGTGAAGTTAGCTGGTGATTGAAGTGAAAATACCTAATGACGAGTCATTTATCAAGGAAAATATTGGGCAAGAAGATATTTAATATATTCTCACTTAATTGATTATTCTATACAAAATACAGTTATTTAAAATAAAGTAGTCCAACTTTTTGTGAAAGCAGATTTTATTGAAAATAAACTTTCATGAGTAAATAAAAGTTGGAACTCATTTCACTGAATATTTCTGTGTATAAAACTTTATGAAAATCCACGAAATTACAAAAAAAAAAAGAATCTTCAAGAAAAGTTCTAAATAAATTTCTCAAGAATATTTCAAAGAAATTCAGTGTAATGTATACATCGAAAAAACAGAAGTGAATTTTTGTTGCGGGAAATTTTCAAGTAGATGAAATTGAATTTTTTTGCATCGAAACAAAACAAGATTCAATAGAGTTGACATGGTACCCATTTCAAATGTGGTGGATGAATCTTAACACGTGAGAGATTACAAAGTAAAGATTACATTTTGTTTTTTCTGTTTATAAATACTCTGGATTCTTTCTGATATAAAAATTATGAAAATTCAAGTCTTTTTAAAGACTTTGCTTTAATTAATGAGCGTGGATACGTACTGCAAAAGTGCAGTAATATTTTATGACATTTCAACAAATTTATTGACATTTACTACCAACGAAATTTGTGAAATATTCGAATATTTATATTTATCGTAAGTAATAAACTTCCACAAGTGAGTCTAATAAAAGTGGGTATAATGTGTAGGGGACTGAAACCTGCGACAGCGAGTGTGAAACTTTAAAAGCAATACCTTAGTTTACGCAACCACTTTCTAGTCATACGGATGAACAATAAAGATTTCGATAATAAATTAGAGTAAAATGTATTTCTTCACTATATGTGCATGTCAACGTTAATCATTATTCTACCGTTCTTTAATCCTTTCCACTTCAATTTTAAAATTGAACTCTGGAACTCAAAGTGTACAGATTCGAGAAATAAACTAATTTTACCTGCTTTTTGAAAAAATAATATTGAATTGTTCATACGGACAAGGTTTCTCTAGTCCAATTTTCTCAAAATTCAGAAATGTGACTAGAAATATCGATTTGTAACACATTTTTTGAGTTGAAAGAATTTAAAAATTATTTGAATTATTTAAAAGAAAGATTATTTAAAAGATAGATTATTTAAAAGAAAGTAATTACCATTGTTTAAAGTTTAAATTATGACTGAATAAGTGGGTATACTCCCAAATAGGTCACCCAAGAATATCGACTTGATACTTGGCCTAGTCGCCGAAAAGCATTTTTGACGCGGATTAATATAAATCAAGTTATTAACATTTTTTACTTTTTTCACTAATTAGTTTTCTTTTAAATCTCGAAAAATATTTATTTGAGATAAAAATGTTGTACATAAGAGTAAAATATTAATTAGTTTTAAAGGGTTGTCCTTAAAAAGGGAGGATAAATGAGTTGACACATATTCTGAAGGGCGTGAGGGATGTTGCCCCCCTCCCATTATCAACTCACATGAAACCCATCTTCCAGGGGCCCAAAAAAACTACGCGTCCCAGTGTTAGGAAATTTAAAGCAGATATCTTGGAAAAGTGGAACAAGTTAAATAATCGCGAAATTTCTCTGATTTAAGATGCCCAACACTAATGTCGGGTTCAAATGTTGAGGACCCTCACTTTTTTTGATTGCAACTCGCCCAAAAAAATATCTTAATTATTTCATAAAAAGCATCTGAAAGCTTAAAGTCTTCCAAATTTAACGATATGATCACTTTCAGCCCAAAAAACTTTGTCAATAGTTAGAAGGCAAAACATCCCAAAAAATGCAAGAAATATAATTTTGAATCATTTTTGTGTAAGAGCGATTTTATCATAAATACTAGTAGTCGTGCGCGCGCCAAGGCGCGCGCCTACTAATTTTTGTTATGAAAAAGAATAAACCAAATACTTATTTTTTCTATGTTATTTATATTTAATTAATGTTACAAAATATTCGTAAAAAATAATTAGAAGGCACTACAGGATGATGTTGAAGCTAAAGGAGTAATGGATTTCTCATAATTTATTTGTAGGTAAATTCTGTCACTGTTATCATCTTGAAAAAATTGTGAATATAATTATAATTCAATTTATTATAATCGGCTCTTAAATTTGTTTAACACTTAACTTATTTATAAATTATATTGGCGTAATACATTTTTTATTTTATAAATTAAAAGAAATGTTGTTTATAAAATAAATTGTGAATTATTCGTTTTAACATGTATATGAGCATATAAATTTCAAATTGATAAATACTGCGAATAATATTAATTTTCATTATTATATAAGCTTTACAAAGTTTAAAAAAATGAATGATACATAGAATAGTGGCAGTAATTACCAATCTTTCAGTTTTCAAGAAATATGATAACAAATTTTTTAATTGTCTATTTGCTCCGCAATTATTGCTGTTTATACTCTATAGTAATCCATTCGCCACTAATATTTTATTATGCATTGAGAGATGTGGTGAATTTTTTTCATGAAAAATTAATTTTTTAATTTTTATCATAAATGATGCACGTTATTACGAAAAAGTAAAATGTATTTTAGTATAACTTTTTTTTACATGAACATTTTTGTGTGAACATTTTTATCGTATCTGTTGTTTACGTCAAAATGATTAAATTCTTTTATTATAAGAAGAAAATTATCCTGTCGATAGAACTTTCCAGGCCTTTATAAACGTTACAGTATCTTTCTTATTAAAAACTAAATTAAACAAAAACTTTTCAAACAATATATTTTTTTTCCTTCTGCGAAAATCTGTCAATTTTTTATTCTTCAAAAAATCTATAGTGGTTGATAAATTCGTGTTTTTAATTGGAAAATAGTGTCTTTAGTGTCTTTTTTTTCAAAATAGTAGCAAAACAGCGTCATCGCTTGAAAAAAGTGTCAAATAGTGTCAATAGTGTGTTTTGAGCCCGAGGCCTGAATTTGTAGTTTATTATTCTAAGGGCGGCTACAGCCTAATTTATTTAAGAATAGTGACCTATTCAAACCGAAAAAAGCAGAGAAATTGCCCTACAAAAAACGTCGGATTGAAAATTATTCGAAAGTATTGTATTTTGAATGCGAAGTTGTCTAAAAGCAGATGTCCAGAGAATATCTCGGGAGTGCGCAGCAATAATTTTTAATTCGACGTTTTTTGCAGCAAGACTCATTTCTAATCCAAAAAGTGACTTAAAGTAAATATGTGCATCAATAGTGTGACTGATGTTCTTTTGGATTTGAAAGCATTTCGAAAAATTCAATTCATAAAACTTCAAAGAATTAAAGTTAAAATTTAAAACATGGAAATAAATTGGAAAAAATTTAAAACTCCAAAAAATGTAATTGATTTTAGTAATTTTAAAATGATTTTGGAAAAATACAAGGGAATCCAAAAGAATTTTATTGAATGTTGAAGAATTCAAAATGAGGTTAAAACACTTCAAGACGAATTAAACACAAACTGAAAAAAATATCCATTGAACAGAATAGAATTATTGATTTAATTCAAAAGAATTCAGGTAAATCAACAAAATTCGAAAGACATAATAAAATAATTCTGAATGAATGAGTAACAATTCAGGGTGAATTCAAATTAATTGCAAAACATATTTGAGAATCTCTACAAATCTGTGAAAACCTAAAAAACCCTCACTTCTTGTTAATGAATTTCTTAAAGTACAGTGAAATATTATAAAATCCCGTGAAATTATATGACATTTTAAAGTATTTTCTTGAATCCTGGAAAATTTTTGAAAATACCTTGGGAGCTTTTAAAATCCATTAAAATCATTGAAATCTTCGGAAATCGCATACAATCCATTTAAATATTCTAAAATATATTGAAACCTCGCAAGTCATATGAAATAGTTTCATATATTCCAAAGTTGTAAACAAATTCTTTAAACTCTCAGAAAAATTTGCTCATTCCTCTTAAAGTCATTTAAAGCCTTTCAAATTCCATAAAAAATTAAAAATATCTTGAAAGTGCATTAAAGTCTTTAAAAATAGTTTATAATATTTTAAATCATTTCAAATCCTATTAGGTTACCGAAATAAATTCAAAATTGCTTGAAATCTTTTGATATACCCTAAAACCTGGCATAGGTCCTATTAAATCGATCTATATTTTCGAAATTTTAGAAAACTCTTCGATACAATACCCCATGCAAATTTTGTCAAATCTCTTGAAAATGCTTTAGAATCTTTTTAAATACTCTAAAATATTTCAAATCCTCTGAAACCAATTGTACATTCCTTAGAATCTTTTGAAATACTGTTAAAGTTATCAAATCCTTTCAAACCTTTGGAAATCAATTGAAAGATTTTAAAGCTCTTGAAAATGCTTCAGATCTTCTAAAATACCATAAAATAATTCAAATCCTATGAGTAACATTAAATTACTGAAATCAATTCAAAAATTCATAGGATCTTTCAAAATACCCTAAGATATTTAAAATCCTTCACAATATTTTAGAACTCCTTGAAATTTTTTTAACACTTCAAAATCTCTTGCAATTTTTAAAAACACCATAAATTATTTCCAATCCTTTGAAACTCTTTCAAATTATTGAAATCCTTTAAATCTTTAAAAATCACTTGAAACTTTGTAAAGCTTACGAAAATATCTTGACATCTTTTAAAATACTCTTAAAGTTCTCAAATCCTTTACCATTTTTTTAAATTCCTCAAAATTATTGAAATCTCTTGGAAATGCTTTGGAGTCTGTTAAAATATCCTAAAATATTTCAACCCCTTTAAAATCTGTTGGCATTCATTGAAATTATTGACATCTCTTTCAAATGCTTTGGATTCATTTCAAATGCCCTAAAATATTCCCAGTCTTTTTTTCAAATTCCTTCA
>CAKNYM010052567.1:432407-477039 GCA_932195095.1 Andricus curvator
GTTTTGGATTCTTTTCAAATGCCCTAAAATATTCCCAGTCTTTTTTTTAAATTCCTTCAAATTATCAAAATAAATTAAAAATTCTTCGGAATCTACAGAAATTCTTTGAAATATTTTCCCACAATATATCAATTTTAAATCTTTTAGAATCAATTGAAATTTTTTAAATCCTCTGAAATCCTATTAAGTTAGTGAAATCAATTAAAAATTCATTAAAATATTTTATATTAAGTCAAAATATTCCAAATTCTTTGAAATCTTTTGAAATTCCTTGCAATTGTTTGAAGATCTTGAAAATTCCTTTTGGATAAAAAAATACCTTATAGTCTTTGAACTTCCCTTCAAATTATCAAAATCAATTTCTTAAAGTATCGGTGTTTTTTTTAATAGCAGTGCTCATTGAGAGCTTAAAAATTCTTAATTTGAACATCTTCTTAAATTATAAAATTTTTTATCTGTAAACATACACAGATCTCTGATTATTCGAATGTGTCACTATAAGGAAATGGAGATTTCAATCCTATAGGGAAAGTAGAACTGAAACGTACACGAGTTTCACAAATGATATTTAATATGATAAATATAATTAAATCATGATAGAAATCACAGTTACAGAGCGTAAAAATGATTAATTTGAAAATTTCTTGTTTGCGTAAACAGTTTAAAAACAGACTACCATCACAATTGAGGTTATGGTTCATTACTTCTTTTACAGACTTTACCGTGCAACGGTTGGCCACACTGACTGAGCCGCGCATTACCAAATACGAAAAAACACGTGACGTATTATTATCGAACTCGAACTAAGTGATCCCGAAAAGACCACCTTGACATGCGCATGCTTCGATAGAATGGCGCTTATTCGTTCTAGTTCGCGTCCTCATTGGGAATTCAAACACGGGCGCGTACTACAGCCAATCAACTATATTACAATTCAAACATACGCAGATAAAGGCGACTCAGTTAGCATCACTGATTTCAAATGCAGTACCACACACAGACACACACTACTGTTGAATATGAGCGGCCTACAGCAAGCAAACGTTACCACCGTGTTACTCTCGAAAATCGTCAGAATCGAAAACGACAATATCGTTTAGAGATTTTATATTAAGGATAATTATTGAACTGCACTCGGACCACAAAACTGCGCCGCAGAGTCATCAAACGGCTCCCTATCTTCATTTGTTCTCATGATAAAGTATTTGTTAATAAATCCCGCTAAAAAATTAAATTATTGAATATTTCAGAATTTTGAAAACTGTAATGCATGAAAAAATGTCAAAAGAATATCTATGAATTTTTTCAAATATTTTCTAACGTCTACCGCATTTTGTTAACAGATGAAAGTTCAGGCTTGATAAAGGAGATCGGAAAACTCCTTTTCGGGGATTTTTTGCCTTCTAACTATTGGAAAAATTTTTTCAGACTGAAAGTGATCATATCGTTAAATTTGGAAGACTTCAAGTTTTCAAACGCCTTTTATTAAACAAGACAGAGATTTTCTTGACGAGTTGCAATCAAAAGAAGTGAAGGGCCTCAAAATTTGGCCCCGACATTAGGACACGTGTTTTATCTTTTGGCCCCTGGAACAAGGGGTTTGGCGTGAGTGGGGAAAGGAGGGGTGGGTCACACCCAGAGTCAACTGCCAAATTGCGCCTTCATCATAATCATCAGAAAAATGTGAAAAAATACATCTATCAGTTTTTCCCCAAGAAACTTTCAGACCAAAAAATGCTATAATCCTCCTAATTGTTAAAGACAAGGCAATCTCTTAATCGAGCTCACCAGATAGATCAAGCATTTCTCAGTCCGACTCTGAAAAAGAATATGAATGATATTTTTTGTCGTTTGCCCGTTAAGAGATTAAAGCAGAAGGGGGTCGGTCGCTTCATTTTAGAGCCATTATACTCCCGCCAAGGGGGTGAAGAAGATAGGCTCGGAGGGTGGAAGAGGGATGTTCGAAAAGAGAGCGACAGCGAGAGCGAATTTGACAGAGAGAAAGTGTGGGGGAGAGTGGGTCTGAAAGGGGGTGGGTTAGAGGGAGAGGGTATGTGCTGAGCTTGCGGAAAGGGTGCTTGGTGATGCGTACCATAGCTACCTCAACCAAATGCATTAAGACCGCCTACCACCCCATCGCAATATTGAACTCTGTACATTCTACAATCTTCTGATATATACATGTACACAGTGCCACAATATACCTACACCACAGCAAACCGTGTTTTCGCGTACGTATGTACGTGCATTCGCGCACACCTACTTTTCAACTAAGTGAAATCAGAAAGAAAGGGAGGCAGAAGCACTCCTGCGAATGCTCAAAACATTGCGACCCTTCGACTGTTTTCTTCAAGAGGGTGCGAAATGAAACCTTCAAGGTAATAGAAACCGCGAGACAAATACTGTCAAGGTGGCCCAAAGTGAGCCAAAGGATCATGAAGGTGAAGAATTGCGAAATTGCTTGGAGGGATATGAGTTACGATTTTTTTACTGGAATGATGAATTGAAATTGTTTCAGAGGAATTCTTTTAATTGGAGGAAAGAGGATAAATCGTAATTTTTTTTGGTTTAAACTTTCAAAGATAGGAGAAAATATACCGTAAACGGGGGCTAAGCGGCCCATATGCGGGGGAAAGCGGCGCACCCTTAGGGGCCGTCCATAAACTACGTTACTAATTCGAGGGGGGTGGGGTTGCGCCAAAACTACGGCTGGTAAGAGGGGGCGGGGGGGGGGTCAGTGGAAGTAACGTTGCGAATTTAGCTAACATGTATTATGTTTCCTGGTGATAAATTTAGGTACCGACTAGTATTACTGAATTTTCCGTATAACTATCCGGTCAAGTATAGCACTAGGGCAATTAGGGAATTTTTAGGGAATTTTCCGTAACGTTAGCCTAAAGTGAGCTAAAAAGGGGAAAATGTCTTACGGAAAATTCCGTAAGGGTAGACAGTTCGTTAAATTCAAACAACGTTTGGGCATTTTCGAAAGATGGCCCTACAAGGATACAGTTCAATAATAACTTAATTAGCTTGAAAAGTACTTTCATATTTCAGACTTAACCCTCTTTCCCCTATTCCTCCCTATTCCCGTTTTTTAAAGAATTCTTCTTTTTTTCTCCGTTTTCAAGGTTTAAATGCGAACTGAATTAGTAGAATCCAATAATAAAATATAGGAATTTTTGGTTGAAAAGTCGACTAAGGATGCAACTGTTTTCTTGATAATTAGTCTTTTTGAGCTGAATTAAACTGTTTTTTATTTAAAATTAAAATATTTTTCGGTTAAAATATCAATTATTTCAAGCTTTGTGGGGAATTAATTTTTTTGTGTGCAAAAATCAACTATGCACTTGCTTTGAAGTTGAACTACTTTTTAAAAAATTCATTTTTTTGGTTCAAGATTAATCATTTAAGTTGAAAATTCATTTTTTAGGGGTGAAAATTCAACTGTTTTCTAGAGAATTCGCTTTTTTGGCTTGAAAATTTATCAGTTTTATAGAAAATTAACGTATTTGGTTGAAAATTGACTTTTTTGTTGAAAATTTATATTTTTGAATGAAAATTCAATTATTCGGTTAAAAATTTAATTATTTTGATGACAATTTTACTATTTGGTAGAAAATTAACTTTTTGGTTAAAAAATCATATTTTTGGGTTGAAAATTCAACTGTTTTGTAGATAATTCGTCTTTTTGTCTTCGAAATTCTTTATTTATTTTGTTGAAAACTCATCTTTTTTTGGTAGAAAATTAATCTTCTTAATAGAAAATTCATTTTTTTTTTGCTTGAAAATTTAACTATTTGGTCAAAAATTCATGTTTTTGGTTGAAGATTCATCCCTTTGGCTGAAAATTGATCTCTTTAGTTGAAAATAAGAGTATCGTTTTCTTTTTTATTAAAAATTAATTTTTTAACTGAAAATTTATCGATTCCATTTTGGGTTCAAAGAATATATTTTTTAGTTGAAAATACATAATTGCAGGTTAAAAATTCGTCTTTTGATAAAGTCACCTTTTTTAGTCGAAAATGCAACTGTTTTTTTTTTAATTTCCTCCTTTCGGCTTGAAAATTCAACTGTCTTTTGTTGAATTTTATTCTTTTTTGTTTTAAAATTTGACCATCTGGTTGAAAATTCCACTATTTTGATAGAGTCACCTTCTTCGGTCGAAAATTCAAATATTTTGTTAAAAATCGTTCCTTTCGGATCGTAAATTCATCTTTGATGGTATATATTCGTCTTTTTGGATTGAAAATTCATCTATTTTGGTAAACAATATTTTTTGGTTGAAAACTGAACTATTTTGATGAAAACGCAATATATTTCGACTTGAAATCTTAGGAATTTAAAGTATTCCATATTGAATTCAGAATGATATTATACAAGATTGTATCACACGGAATTGATTCTCCTATTATTCTCATATTACAGTAAAAGCAAATATCACATTAAGTAATGCAGAATCAAGCACGGAAAAAATTTGATTATTTATCAGATTTTTTTGTTCAAGTTATGAAAACCGATTTGATGTGAAACCAAAAAAGTATCCTTGACAACGAATGTGAAAATTGACATTCTGGAAATTTGCGAAATTGGTAAATATAAGTATAGTTTTTAAAAGCGAATAGTCACGAGATTAATATGATGTTATGATATAAGCTTTGGAAGAACATTAAAACATAACGAATGTTTTGGGTCCAAGGTCCGACTTCAATCATAAGAGAAACCTGTATATATTACTCTAGTTTCAATACCTTGATACAGCATGAGGTCTTCCGACATAGAGGGATAAATACTAGTTCTCTGATCAATTTTAATTCTCTCTCACTGACCTTCGTGTCGCTGATCGAAAGAGAATTATCTTTCAATGCCCTTGACACAAATATGTATATCAAAATCCTCTGACATAAGGCTATTAGTACAAATCTTTAATCCCTAAGGGTAAAATGACTAACTGTTAACTAGGTGAAGAGAACAAGGTCTCTTAATATTACAGGGTTATCTAATACATTTAAGTTTCAAAAATACTATTTAAAAAATCTGTAATTTAAGTTCTGAATAAATATATTGAACATTGAAGCTCCTGCGTTTCAACTTGTATATCATTTTTTTATTTGACATTTTTTCATATCACAGAGGGACAGTTGCACAATGCCCAAGGTATCACTTTTTGATCCAAAAGGCGCACCGATTTGATACCCTTTTGGATAAAAGTTGAAAAATTGACATTTTAAGGATGGATTCTTTATAATAATTGAATACAAATAGAGTTTTTTTACGAAATAATAAGTTGTCATAAATATCAAGATTGCCACTCAAAATTCTGAAAAAATGAGCATTTTCCTTTTTTCTCGGGTTTCAAACATTTTCTCCTAATAAGCAATTTCCATGTCAAATCATCTGAAGAATTTAATCGATTGTTAGTAATTCTGATGAAAATTCTAGTATCCAATTTCAAAAACTTATTGAATTTATCAAAAACAAATTTTAAACTTTATTTTTGAAAAAATCATTTTTGATTTTCTTTAAATTTTTTTATAGATAACTTACAATGTGCTCTAAGACCCCTGTAAATATAAAAATAGGATCTCCCTTTTTTTCGAAAAATAATTTAAAAATTACGCCAAGTCGATGCACACGATGTAAAAAACCATGTAAATAATGGTGGAATACTAAGTTAATCCAAGTAATCGTTATTGTCCCAATAATCGTGAAACATGTGGTTACAATTTCAATACATTGTTAAAAAATATGTTGAAAGAAACATTTCATAATAAACCTTATTTATTCTTAGTATTTTATAGTATCAAATAGAATTTTAATTAATTCAAATCAGATAAAAAGCAAGAAGATTGGTCAATTGCCTGAAATCATGCATTTGTTATTAGAAATATCGTATGCACCAAGGGGAGGGAAATTTCAACTACTTGTGTATTTTTTCAGTACTCGGCTCCGGCCCGTGCTCGCTCACCTACAGCTCGTACTGAAAGAATTATACTCGGCGGAAAAAGTCCCACTTCTCCCCCTTGGTGCATAATATACTATTTTTCTTTGAAAACTAATTTAAAATCGGAATCGTACAAACATCCTAGTATTAAATAATGTTCCAAAACAATTGAAATTTTGAAACTCTAAAAGAGTCAATAAGTAATACTTTTTCTTCCTCATAGAGGAAGCTTTGTAGTCCTCGCAATTTCAAATATTTTTAAAATGATTTAATTAAACGTTTCTCAGTTGTTAAATGTCTAATACAATGTTTGAAGCAAATGTCCGGATATATGTGTGTGGATGGATGTGTGGAAGAATGGTTGTGTGGATGTCGCCCTTTTTTGTTAACATGATAACATAATGACGGTTGTAAATAAATTAGTGAAATTTCAAGGGCGTATTTTCACGGCTAATATCTCAAAACTGATGCAAGGATTTCTAAAAATATTCATTACAGTTCATTTTAGCACTTTATAATGTTTTAAAACTGGGTTTTGTATAGTAAAACTTTTTGCAATAATATAATTGAAATTTGATCTAAGAATATAAAAGATTCCCTAGCTCGAGGCGAATCAATTAGCTTGTAATATTAATAAGTTTTATTAAAAATTAAGGAAGTTATAGTCATTTACAATATTTTAAAATTGTTATTTACAGTAAAAAAAATTCCATTAACATATTTCAAAGTTGATGCAAGAGTAGAAAATACACCTTGATTCGAGACAAACTATTGATCTACTAGGTCTGTCCGGAAAGTATCCGATCTTTTGGTGTACCAAGAGTAAGAGTTAATTATGTTCAATGGCGATGATATCCCTGTGCGATTATGATTTCCTGTACGTCTCAAAATCGTTTTCCTTTTAGAGGATCACAGGGAGCCAGTTCAAGACTGTATAGAGATTTCCGAAGTTGTGTAAGGCCGTGTATCGCCAGAAATTGCTGAATAAGTTGCGATGAATGGACGATTTGAAATCGCCTAAACACTCTTTAATTTAAGACTCACAGACTCATCACCATACACTTTCCGAATCAGAATGATTATGTCCAAACATGAATGGCCAAGTTTTTTGCAGGTCCCTGCCACTCCCCCCACCCCCTAAACAGTCAATACCTATTTTGGCAATAGCACAATTAGGTACAAAGTTATAGAGCACAAGGTCGTAAACTTTCCGGACAGACCTCGTGTAGTATAAATGAAAGTTTGTAAATGAAAAAACATTAATGCTTCCTCTATGAGGAAGCAAATACTTTTACTATTTAATCATAATGAGAAAGCATAGTGTTCATAAAATGAGCCCTATAAAATTATAAATACAGTCAAAGGGTAACACCCGAGATCGAATTCACAGCTAGTTTATAATTTTTTGTTTTAAAAAGTATGATAAATTTTTTATTTCATGTTTTTAGATTAGAACGAAACAATTTTGCCTCATTACATGGACTCTTTATGTGGCTTTGAAAAGATCTATCGCGATTGCATTTTCACCCTACGCATCGCTGTCTGAGTTCTACTGTGATATGAATGTTTCCCCATGGGAGTGTCGTCACATATTGATTGGAATGGGGTGGTGATGGTAGTTCATAGAGGAACCCTGTAGACTGACGCTTATACTACACTATATAGAACACATAACACGTATTTCATGGGAAAAGTGAGGAAGTGGGGGTAGCCATTACTACTCAGATAATGATATCGCGTTCGAGCATTTGTCACGCGCGCGCGCCTCTAATGAAGCTTCAGAAGCCCCGTTACGATGCATTACTATAAAGTTATAGACGCTCTACCCCACACATGCAAATCGATACAATTATAACTGCTTCCACTCTTGAAAGGAAATTGCTCTCCATTACATAATATCATTTCAGGAATGCATCCGTTAATTAAATCATTTGTCATCAATTATTCAGTACTACCTACCCATCTTTAATGAATATCGATGCAAATTGCAATTTAATCCTATCAACAAATGTTGAAGACGATGTGCCAAAACTATGTGCTTTTAAAACTTTTTATCATAATTCTATCTATGAATTTCAAATTTCAATAATTTGAGACCGTTTAAAAAGTACGTCACGCTATTTTGAACACTTTTTCTACGCCCCCCCCCCCCCATTTTTATTCGCAGATCATCAAATGAGACTTGAACCCCACAGAGTGACGTCACAAATACGAACACCATTGCCTTTTCAACAAAATAATTAAATTTTCAACTAAAAAAGAATTATTTTCCACCAAAAGAGATGAATTTTCAACGAATGAGTTGAGTTTTCAAGCTAAAAAGTCAAATGTTTCAGAAAATAGTTGATTTGTAAATCCAAAGAGATGATATTTCAACCAAATAGTTGAATTTTCAACAAAAAATAACATTATTTTAGACCAAACAGTTGCATTTGCAAGTAAATGGTTGAATTTTTAAGCTAAAGGGACGAATTTTGAACCAAATAGATCAATTTTCAATCTACAAAGACGAATTTTCAACCAAATAGTCGAATCTTAAAGCTCAAAAGATTAATTTTCAACAAAGCAGTTGAATTTTTGGCCAAAAAGATGACTTTTTAACAAAATACTTTAATTTAAAAAAATAATTAAATTCCAAACAAAAAAGTTGAACTTGTAACCAAGTACTTAAACTTTCAAGCAAAAGGGACAAAATTTAAACATGATAGTTGAATTTTTATTCAAAAAGTCGAAATTTTAACCTACAAAGATAAACTTTCAACCAAATGGTCGAATTTTTGAACAAAAAAGATTAAACTTCAACCAAAAGCAGTTGCATTTCCAACCAAAAAGTTGAATTTTTAGGTCATAAACGAATTTTTTTTAAAACAGTTGAATTTTCAATCTAAAAGGACGAATGCTTAATAAAACCATTAATTTTTCAACAATATAGTAGAATTTAAAAAAAAATTTCAACCAAATTGTTAAATAATTGAATTTTCAACCCGAAAAAGGCAAATTTTCAGCAAAACAGTTCAATTTCAACCAAATGGTTGATTTTTGAACTAAAACGACCAATTTTCAACCAAAAAATTAATTAATTTAAATTTGATATGATACAATAAGATGCTACAAATAAATGGGTTTTATCGTTAAATGTTATTTTTAATATATTTTTTAATAATATATTCAAATTATAGCCAAGTTGCACGATTATTGAGACTATCACGATTACTGGGACAATTACCTTAAATTTGCAGTTGAAAAAACTTTTAAGCAAGCAGTTAAATTTTCAATCAAGATGATTATTATTTTTCTACCAAAAAAGACGAACTGAAATGATCAATTTTCAATCAATAATGATATAGTTAAATTTGCATTTAAAAAAATTAATTGTTAACCAAAAAAAACGAATTTTCAACAAAATATTTAAATTTTCAATAATATCAATAGATTTTTTCTATCTCTATGTAAAATTCTTTTTTTATTAGGTAACAATGTATTTTTCCAAACAATGTATTCCTGATGAGGCTCAACGTCGTTGAGCGAAAGCTCGTTTTTTAATAAACATTTTGATAATGACTAGTAGATCAAAAACCGTCATTCCACCGACAAACTAAAAAAGAATCAACTTTCACCGAAAAATTGTAGGATTTTCTTATTGGGTTCTATTAATTCATATCACAATTAACGTTTCGAAAATAAACATTGTTTATTTCACAATCTCTAAAGCTCAAGAACAAATGCCACAAAAAAACCCAATTTAATTTCTGTAAAAGTTGATTCTTTTAGAATTGTTTTAGTTAAAAATAAAGATAAATATTTCTTTGTACTTTCTCAATGAGACAGTAATCACTTTAATCAGCGCTCTTCGTTTTATGGAAAATCGATTCCAGACATTGGGATTTTAAAGTAGCGAAGATAACAAAGAAAACAACTTGGGTAACTGGTAACTGCCTACGAAGGGCTGACCCTTGTGCGAGGATTCCATGAGGAAATACCCTTCCATTAGTTAAATTGTTTTCTTGATACGGAACCCATTCTTTCCTGGCCCTCAATAGGGCACCTTTTCTAAAAGACATTTACTTACTTCAGAGAAATGCGATTTCTACTTTGTGATTTTCCTTAACGAAATTAGAAAGGAATGCTCTTTCAAGCAGATGATACATTCTGTTAGACTCTCTTTATCTTCAACCTCTAAATAAGAATATAAAAATTGAGAAGAAGTATTCTAGACCAAAGAGTTCAATGTCACGAAAAGATTAAATTTTCAGCGATTACAGTCACGAATTAAGTTGATAAAAAAATGTAATTATCGTTATAATAAAGAGATATTATATAGAAACAAATGCAGGATTCAATTATTTGGAAGTGCTCAAATAGCAATTACAAACATCCACACACCACGGTATTGGGATTCGAACCCTTGACCATCCTCTGACTGCTCGTTGCTTGGATCGTAAACCAAACACATTATCAACTAAGCCAAGCTACCGTCAAACGGGGTAATTTCAGACATGTGGGGTAAATTTGGACACCCCTAAATTCCCAAAATTCATAGGATAAATTACTCAAAACTGTTCCAAGAATCTGGAATCAGTTCAAGCCTTAACTGGTTCTAGATTCTGTTTAAAATCACCCACCTTAAATAATTTAAAGTATCAATTCGATAATTTCCAAATTTACCCATGTCCGAAATTACCCCTTTTGACATTACCTCCCATTGGTTTAATATTCTTATATTTAAAGACTATAACTTTATTCAAACAATCATGCCAAAATAATACAAAAAATGTTTTTGAATCCAAATATTAAACGTCAACAATTCCATTAGATTGTATGTACATCATTTGGAATTGATTGCACAAACTGGATGAACAATACGAATATGAAAAATAAATAGTAATTCAAAATGAAGCTCCTAATTTGAAAACAATTGGAACGTGTGTAATATGTGGTATTAAAGTAACCACAAGTTTGAGAGAACGATTGAGAAAACCGCCCTACACTTAAGGCCAGGATTGGTCGTTTATGTCGATTAATGGTAGCCCGCAGACTTTGAGGGTGTAGACAGCTCGACCATCGAGGCCTCCGTAGGGAATTACACATCTGGCGACCAAGCAACAAGTACGCACATTTACTGCATATCCATTACGACCAGTTTCAATTAGGCAAAGAACCCGGTGGGAGTGTAATCACACACACTTATACATATATTTCAATATGCACGAGGGAATCGCTTGAAATATCATAGCTTTTAGTACACTTGTCCAGCCACACTAGTTACCCTGATATTTGTCCTACCTGTTGGATTCGAGTACCAGGTGTTGCAGGTGCAGTGTAAAAAATTATTAATTATTAATTAAGGGAATGGAAAAGTATAGTAATGCTAGTGCAGTCGATTGATGAATGCCTTCACAAAAAAACCTTGTCCATTTTTTAGCCTTAAAGCTAGATTTATTTTCTGTATTGGTATTGCGCTTTAGCAAATTATGCTTAAAGAGAATACTAATTTTCGTAAATTTTATCATTTTGTTCTGTTGCTTCTGAAGGTCATACCCAGCCCCTCAAAATTTGATAGCATTTTGCAGCACCATAAGAGATAATTTGAGTTTTTAACTAAAGCCTGTTTTAAAACTTGAAAACATGAAAAATGAAGAAATAATTTTCTCAGAAATTTGTGAGCTTTCTACTGTTAAAAATAAGAGAGAAATATAATTTTATTAATTTAGGAAATGAAAAATGTATGTACAGCAAATTTGTGAAATCCTGAGTTTTGCACTTTTTAAATTACCTTTTCTAGTTGACTTAAAAGCATCTTTTTCAATCATCGGAGGGCTTTTTACTAATAAAGTGAAAAAAATACTATGAAAAATATTTCCAAGTCTTAGAAATCAAAAAGGGATAGGTATCAGGTATTTTATGTAGTGATTTTTGTGTTTTAAATGAACTTGTTTTTTTCGATAGGTTTCAATACTCTTTCAATTACATTAGAGCTTTCTACTGATAAAAATACGTTAGAAAAAATTCAAGAAGTTGAAAAAATAAAAAGTAGCTAAACAGCAAAAATTGAAAAGTGTTCATTGTTTAGTTTATCTTTTTCAGTTCAACTTCTTGATTTTTTTCTAAAGACGGAATTCATTTTAAATCGGACAGACTGTGCATGCGGAAGTCACAGAAACGTTTCGGGGGAAAATATGTTGTTTTTTAAGGGATTTTAGAAGACCCGTATTTCACCGATTAGACGAAAAATTTTGTTAAACTAATTTATGAGTAAAAATGTTTCAGTATTTGTACCAATATTAATATTTTCCTTTTTCTTGATTTTTTTCTAAGTTGGTACTAATATGGTGCATTTATCCCAAAATAGCTTATCTTGTGCCCACGTCTTAGAGAAGAGAAAATTGGATTTCTTTTTATGGAAAATGAAAATTCGCATTTTTTGCAATAACGAGACGAGATGCGAAAAAAGTCAAAAGAGAAAAGTTGTTTCACTTCAAACCCTCTCAAAAAAGTTTTTAACGTTTCTTAAGTTTCTTGAAACAATAAATTTTTCTAATAATTTGTAACAAAAAATGTAATGTGTAAATCTACGAAAAAAAAAATTTGTTTACAAAATGTCATTGTTAAAAAAAAATACAATTGTAGCTGACTTTGTTCACATTGTAGCGAAAATTTCGAAAATAAGCACAAGGTAGAGAAAAGTGCTTAGAAAATTTTTTTAAATAATTTTTCAAGTGAAACAACTTTGCTCTTTTGACTTTTTTTGTTTCTCGCTTCGTTATTGCAAAAAATGTGAATTTTCATTTTTCATAAAAATAAATCCAATTTTGTCCTCTCTAAGACGCGGGCACAAAATAAGTTCTTTTAGGATAAATGCACCATATTAGTACCAGCTTAGAAAAAAATCAAGAAAAAGTCAAATATCAATACTGGTTCATCTACTGCAACACTTGTAAAAAGAATATCAAGACATTTTTTATAAACTGCTCCACCATCTTCAACAGTTTTAATATTCATAACTGAGTAAAAAAAATATTTTCGTTTAATCGTTGAAATGCGGGTCTTGTAAAGTTCCTTGACAAACAAAACACTTTGTTCCGTAATGATTATGCGACTTCAGCATGCACAGCCTGCACGATATGAAAAGAATTCGGTTTAATATATAATTATTAGGAAAATCTTTTAAGGTGTACAAAAAAGTGTTCAATATCATCCGGAAAAAATATATAATCATAAAATACATTGCTTCCTAATCTTGTCCTTCTGTTCGGTCAACTTGAAGTTGCTGTATTTCTACTGGCTTTTGAATGATCTTGTTTTACTATTTCGTTATTACTGAGTGATGACATTTATGTTTAAAAAAGGTCACTTTCTAAACAAACAAAAAATAATAATTTCCAGATCAAGAGTGATTTATAGGCCAACATGGGAAAATTGGATTTTTCCCCCTACCCGGAAATTTGAAATTTTCAAAAACATTACCTGTTGTTCATAAGAAGTTGTGAATCTTCTAGAAGTTTATAGAAAAAAAATTATTTCCAGATCCATAGTGATTTATTGACGAATATAGCAAACATTTAAATTTTTCTCCAAGTCCGAAATTCAAAATTTTCTAAAATATTCCCTGTTCGTCCTAGGAAATTTTAAATCTTTCAGAAGTTCAAAGAGAAACGTTTTACGATGAAAAAAGAATACCCTCGGTTCACGGCAACCTCCTCTCGATCAGCCATTCGCGGTCAAATTCACATTTTCACTTAAACCGAAATTTAAATTTAAAAAAGAAAATTCATAGCCATAGTGACTTAGAGGCCAGAATAGGAAAATTCGAATTTTCACTCCACCTTAAAATTCAAAAGTTACTAAAAGATACCCTGGTGATCTTAAAAATGAATGCGTGGAATCCAGAGGAACCCTCTAAGAAGAAATAAATAATTATTAAATAATTATCTTAGAAGGCTGGATATCTCCTATCGGCCAACACAGTAACTATGAGGAATGCGAAGTAACCCTTCAGGTACAACAACCAAAAATAAAGGAAAATTATAAACCTTTTTGATTCTTTACATTTTTCAATTTTTCTTCTAGTCTCTTTTTGTCATTAGAAAGCCCTCAGATGTTCAAAAGATGTTTTAAACTTAACTAGAAAAAGATTATTGAAAAAAACTCATTATTTAACAAATTTGCTGCATTTAAATTTTGCATTGTCTAGACCTTATCAAATTTTGTTGTAGGCTTCAAATTTCTGAAAAAATTATTGTCATTCTTTTGGGTTATAAAAATGTTTGTTCTAAACATGGGACATCTAAACTTAAATGTATTCTTATACAGTAGAGAATTTTTATAAATCGAAACCAAATTTTTTAATTACACACTTGCAGGGTCTTAACGCGCTACTTTTGCACAGAGTCGATCGACCCTACTGTTTATTTTATCCATGAAAATAAGGACTGTTATGCGTGAAAAATATATTCTCACCTAAGTATCTATTTAACAAATAGATCAGGGACAGCAAAGAATAAAATTCTTCAAATGAATTTTAATATTCGCGTACCTAGTAAAGCTGTCATCATGAAGAAACTATAACTGAGGCATGATTATAATATATAATTGTGCAAGGAGTTAATTTATTGAAGTCAAGGAAAAAAGTATGAGCAATGACCAGCAAGGTTGAACAGGATGTTGACATCCGTTTCATCACAGAGGTCGATGGCTGAGAGAATGAGTGAGTGATTGAATGAGAGAAAAAA
Organism: Andricus curvator; assembly: GCA_932195095.1. Classification (NCBI taxonomy): domain Eukaryota; kingdom Metazoa; phylum Arthropoda; class Insecta; order Hymenoptera; family Cynipidae; genus Andricus; species Andricus curvator. The sequence continues at coordinate 447,078 of CAKNYM010052567.1, forward strand.
ATAAATCTATTCGATGGTATACGACATTGCCCACCAGGACACTTTCTATGCATAATTAACACGAGATAACTTCATCAAGGTACTGTCAGAAGAGCGGTCATAAAACTCCCAGATAATATACACAGTAAAAAAGAACATTTATAATTGTTACACCTTAACATGCTTGATATTATTTCAGTGCAATTTATCTGGATTTAAGAGAATTTACCTGATTTTAAGTAACCTTTTTTTGAATTCAAATCTCAATTCTGAAATTTAGATAATGCGGTCTTAAATATAGACTAGGGTGACCAGAAAAAAACACTTTTGGGTTTCTTAGGAGTGAAGGGGAAATAACGGTAGTTTATGCGATTGTAGAAGCCAGATTTTTTTTTTTAATTTTAAACAATATTTAGAGGTGGCCCATCGTCTTTGAAAGTTTTTATTGCAAAAGCTGACAATTTCGGTAAGTGAAGAGTCGATCGTAAAGGTTCAACCTCAGCTCTTTTCATCGATGTGACTTTATAACAGGATTAGTTAGAGTCCCCTGAATTATTATTATTATTCACTTTTCTGAAAAAGGGAAATATGGCTAAAGAACGCTTGCCGAAAAAGGGTCTGCTTTATGAGCTTATTGTGTCAGGACCCACTGGGATTGACTTTTATGACCGAGCTGATGAGCGCTCCGCCCCGAAAATTAAACAGCTTAAGTCGTAGACCTGTCAAATTTAAAAAATTTACTCAGATTTGTTTTCATTATTGCAGGCTTATTTATATTTTTCCTCGTCTACTTTTTTAGAAAATATGATCTTCAACCTTCGAGGAAAATATTCTCAAAATTTCAGTATAAGGTGTATATTATTACGGCCGTTATTAGTCTTTGAAAACAGTAGAAAACAGTGAAAATGGCACTTTTCAAGCAACCGTAATTAATGTTTTTTATGAATTTTTCATTGAAAAAATGTTGTTATGTGGATTCTTAGAACCTCAAGAACAACATATTGAAAGTTCAAATTAAAAAGTGGATAACTTCGTGGTTAAAATCTTAAATGAAAAAAAAAGTTGAGTTTGCCCATGTTAATTACATAAGAACTTCAAAGACGATGGGCCACCTCTAAATATTGTTTAAAATTAAAAAAAAATCTGGCTTCTACAATCGTATAAACTACCGTTATTTGCCCTTCACTCCTGAAAAACCCAAAAGAGTTTTTTTCTGGTCCCCCTAATATAGACCTTTGCTCAAATTCAGAAAAAAAGTTTCGGAATTAAATCCAAATCAATTTTAAGGGGTAACAACTTTACACAGTAAAGTCTTTACATCTTTAATGGCATGTACCATAGTGTAACATGATCAATTACATGGTTTATATTCGGCGGCTTTATAATTTGAAAAATGTAGGTATCGTGTTGAAATGTTGGAAAATGTTTCAAAATATATAAGGGCACGTCTGTCTGGCTTATTTGAGTTTTCATTTTGTTCGAAAAGTGTATTTTTATTAATTTCGCTTGCTCATAGAGGAAGGTTTGCAATGACCGAAATTTTCAAATATACTTTTTTGACATAAGGCAGATGTCCCAGTAATCGGGACGGTCCCAGTAATCGTGAGTTTTGAGGTGTAAACGCCAGAAGTAAGTATTTTCCGCATACAAACACAATCCTAAAATATTTTTAAGTAAGTTTGAACAGTGCTTGTTGTGGAAACCAAATTAGTTTTTTTTTATACAAATAGAGCACATGGGTAAAAAAATTAATTTGTATTGCCGGTGGCGATGAATCACGAAACGTGGAAAATAGCTTAACATTTAGGTTAGGAAAGACGTTTTTTTGCTTGAGCTTTTAATATGTCAAGAAATTACTTCATCGGGGCGAAAATTATTTTTTTGTGATAAAAAATAATTATTTTTTTTCATAAAATTAAGTAAAATCTTTATTTAGTACCTGCTCGTTCGAGAAATATCGGTCACGACTATAGGGACGTTTCAAAGGCATAGATGCTCGAGTAATCGTGACCGGTCACGAAGCTAGGTCGACTCTGTCAACATTTTATTTACATATTTCATTACAATTAATAATTTAATTAATTTCAGAAAGGCGTGAAATGAAATCGGAGAACCGACTTGTTACTGTGAGCAGTAATCGTAATATAAATTAGTGCTTGAAACTGAAAAAAGGTGATATAAAATATTAGCATGATTTCAGAGTGATTTCATTATCAATTTTTTAGTTTATTATCATTTTTCAGTGAAGATAATATTTACTGAGTAGTTTTTCATTAGCTAACATTAATATATACTGCATAATATAAAGAAAAATGTGTAATAGATATATAATTATTGATAGTTTTAATACTTCGACAATTTCGTCATTGTGTTTATAATTTATGTTGCAAAAAAGTTAATTATAAAAATTACCAGTGTGTAAATTTTTTATCCAAAAATACACTTGAAATACACCTCCAAATCGCTAAAAACTGATTTCAAGAAAACTTAACCTTTTTCACGAAGACTAGGACAACGACTCACGATTACTAGTACATGGCAGATTTGGAAATCACGATAACTGGGACATCGGTGCTTTTTGATTTTTAATTGTTCATAAATAAAAAGTAATTTTTAAATATAATGTAAAAACAATTTTTATAATATTCTAGGATGTTTAATGCTTCAATCAGTACGAATCATTTTTTAATAATCCTTCCAAAACAATTTTCTAAATATTTGAAGTCAATGAAATCTCTTATGGTCACGATTACGGCGACGTTTAACTTATTTTGATATAATTCGACCTCAGGAGCTCGACAATATAATTTTTTTCTGCTTCGCGCACGCTTTTATGTATATTCCCAGATAGCAATATGCGCGCATAGTGCGACGCACATGCGTCGACGCGTGCGGATTTTGTCGCACGGCGTGCACGCAAGCGATGACGTAGATGTGTCCTCATATGCGTAACAGGTGCATCACACGACGTGCGGGTCGCACGTCGTGCGGGGTTAACTTGTCCTTTAATTTAAAATATTTCACTTTGAAACAATATTTAGAATCTCAGTTTAAAACTGTTTAATAACTAAGAATTTCAATTTCAAATATTTTGAAAATGTTATATCTTTTAATATTGTAGACAGTATTTCACGCTAGGGAGCGCTAATTAATTTTACGTAATAGGAATAAAAGGACAAATATGACATAAAATGTGACATTTCTTAAATTGAAAAATTGAAGACATGAGAATAATGAGAAAGACTCGAGAAAAATAAATACAAATAAACTATACAGATAAAGACCAAAAGAGTAAAATGTTACAGGATGAACAGAAAAAGTTTTGTGTGAAAACATTTTAAAATAAAATTTTCGTTGCGGAAGGAATAGGAAAAAACAAAATATTCTTTATCCACCTTTTCATCAATCTCTTTATAATTTCAAAAACTGCCCTTTTTCTATCATAATCGGGAGAATGTATAGTAGGGACATTTTTCAGTACGTTCAATGTATATTTTCTACTCATTTTTATTCTGAAAAGTACAATCTACAGCGGTCTTTCGTTTACCGCACCAGAAATTGAGGTTATGTGTCACTATTTAATCAAGATTTTCAGAATGTCACGTAACCCTAACTGGATTATGTCAATTTCGAAATAAAATGTTGTCTAATTTGCTATACACATTTCGATAAACATATAGCAATGAGTAAAAAACATTTCTCTCTTTTCACTTCAAAAAAAATTACGAAAAAATACATTGCAAGTCAAAATGATCCAATCAACACATTACAAAATAAGTATTTATTTGCCTTCAGTATATCTGCCAGGCGAAACGTTCACTCGAAACTATACAGCGAACACGAAAACCGTTTGCAATCCGAAATAATTTTACGTACATATAATAAATTACAAATAACTAAGTGCCCACGAAGAAGAAGACTGCAAATTGTCAACATTCAATATAAACAACCTAGCCTAACCACCGCAACCGAAAGGAACGCCATGTTGTATGGATATGTTTCTTGCCACGTGATCAGGCGGGAACTTGGAACTGTTTATTTAAAACCTGATCCGTAAATATAGAATAAGCAGGGTAAAATAAATTAAAAATAATTTGTTTGAATAATAAAAATAACAAACACATAGATGTCTAATATCGAACTTGCAATTTGTTCCTTTTTGATAAATTATAAATTGTCGGTCCAATAAAAATACAAATATGTTTTTAAAATTAAAATTGATATTTTACATCTTTTTAATAGTAGGAAAATGGTTGAAATTTGTAGTATTTTCACAATATTAATAATTTATATTATTATTTTTCAAAAATTCACCTATCACAATATGCGACTCATATGCCTCGCATATATGTGCCTGCACGAAGTGCGAGCGATAACGCTGCGTTTCGGCACGCATGGCGTGCCTCGCATGCAGTGCGAGTAACGTGCCTCGCACGCTTGCTATCTGGGGTGTAACTTTTTTGTCTTTACCGTATCCGTAAGAATTGTAGCTCCGATTGATAGCCATGTCTGATAAGATTTTAAACCAGATCGGCCATTTAGAAGTGTTTTTTCTTAGTTTAGAGATTTAAAAAAAAATTACCTTGTTTATATGTGAAAAACTTTTTTGATATTCTAAATACAACAATACAATATCTACTGTATTTATTCGCGTCTTCGAGACGCATCGATCGACTTACGAAGTTTAAACAAAATTTATGTATTCTATTTACGTGAGAAAAACTTTGTCTCGTATTAGGAATACTGCAGTATTGTTTCTGACATATTTGTTCACGTCTTCGAGACACGTCGAATGAACTACTGACGTACCATCTATGACCTCTTATGATCTAGCAATACCGATTTATAAATTTGAAAAATATATTGTTTATCTTCTTGATATGAGGCAAACTTGTTTAATATTAGGAATACAACAGTAATATTTATGATATCTTTCTTCGCGTCTTCGATAGCCCAATTGAACTTTCATGACCTACCATAACCTATGTAACAATATCATTTTCAAATTTTGAAACAATATTATTTATCTTTTTTTCAAGATGATTTATTTTTTGATATTGGAAATATAACAGTACTGTAGTATTTGATGAAATTGTTCGCGTCTTCGAGACGCGTTAATAGACCTATTGACAATAACCTTTCTTGATCAAGTTTCTCAACTTGAAAAGTTATTAAAAAAAGTTACATTTATTCTATGAAGAAAACTTTTGTTTAAATTTGGAATATAACAATACCCATGGCAAGAAATTTAATGATTATGTCACACAGTGTAACCAAAAGCACTTTTTGTGGACAAAAGTCTGTCAACAAGCCAATTTTCAATGGATTTTAATGTACCATTTTTAAGATCTTTTAATTAACTAAGGAAGAGCTTCAGTGAGTGTAATTAATGAACAACAGCCACTTTTCTCGTGATTCGCAATGATTAGTTGTTTGCAATTCATAGATTGTATATAAAATATTAGAGAAATTGATGTCTTATTGCAATTATTTAAGAAAAGCTGATGTTTGACAAATATTTAAACAATTTTCATCAACAAGTACACAGTTTTCGTATGTCACAATGAATGTGATCAAATTTTTTTGCAGAATCAACCAAAAATGTCTTACCAATGACTCCTTGCTGTTATTTTTTTCAAATTAACAACAAATATTAATTATGTTAACAATATTTATTAAAAAAATCACATTTTCAACATTATTCCACAAATCAGCCCAATTTTTTTTGCGTAAACAAATGCACATTTCGACCATTTTTATAAATATTGTTTAAATAATCAACACTTTTTCTTAATTAGAAAAATGTGACAAGAAGGAATAATTGGCAAGACATTTCTGGTTGATTTCGCAAAAAAATTAATATTTATCATGGAAAATGGTCAAACTGAATTTTTTTATAAATATTGTTTAAATAATGAACCGTTCTTGCTAATTGGACAAATATGGTAAGTAGAAGCCATTGGTAAGACATTTCTAGTTTATTCCACGAAGAAAATAAGACTATTCATGCAAAACTGACCAAAATGTACATTGGTTTATAAAAACTGTTTAAATAATTAACTGTTTTTATCCATTGACTTGGCGAAGTGTCATAGCAAATAGTCATTGGCAATACATTTTTAGTAGATTTCGCCTAGAAAATGGAGTATGTTCTTAGAAAAATGGTCATAATGTGCATTTATTTATAAAAACTGCTTAATTAATTAATATTTTATATCGATTTGAACAAAATTACAGCTAAGAGTCACTGGCAATACATTTTTAGCTGGTTTCGCAAAAAAATTGGGCCGATACGTGGAATATTGTTGAAAATGTGAATTTGCTTATAAATATTGTTCAAATAATTAATATTTGTTGCTAATTTGAAAAAAATAACAGCAAGGAGTCATTGGTAAGACAATTTTGGTTGATTCTGCGAAAAAATTTGAGTCTATTCATTGTGTCATACGAAAACTGTGTATTTCTTTATAAAAATTATTTAAATAATTGTCAAACATCAACTTTTCAAATAATTGCAATTAGACATTTATTTCTCTCACATTTTATATACAATCTATGAATTTCAAAGAAATAATCATTGCGAATCATGAAAAAATGGCTTTTGTTCATTAATTTGTCTAAAACATCATAAACAATTTTTTTTCTTACTCTAACCTACTGAACTTTATTGCTAGATAGTAATTACAAAATGTTGATTGGTCAAATCGAATTTTCTGCGCCCACTTGTTATACCTGAATGCCTTACGGTAATTAAAAAGCATTAAAATCCATTAAAAATTGGCTTGAAGACAGAATTTTGTCCACAAAAAGTGCTTTTGGCTACACTGTGCGTCGCTATCAAGATGCTTCCAACAAAAACATTTTGGCTGAAACGACCAAATCTTTTTCTCGATTATAGTAAAATGCTCTCTCAAATTATTTGATAGATCCAACGAAGAATGCTGTTGAATCAATAAAATATTTTTTTAAATCAACAAAAAGATTCAACCAATAACTTTGATTAATTGATTGAAGCAAACGAATTTGGTCAACTGAACAATAACTTTGTTCATTTAACCAAAATTTTTTCTGAATTGAACCGAATGCGTTCAACAAAATGATTTTGTTGAATGAAGAACATTTTTGTTTCTGGGTGTGGATATTTAGAAATATCGATATTTATCCACGTCATGATAAGTCACAGACTCACACGAGTGCCTGCAAGCATTAACGTTTTATAACTTTTCTAAACCCGTACACATGTTACTATTTGGGGTTCAGTAATCTGACTTTAAGCACAGGGATTGAACTCAACCAAGCCGGACTCATCGAACCGGAACTAATCTCCCAGAAAAGAAGATAAAAAATGCTTTAGCTACTAGTAGCGGTTATATATTCGTGACCGGTTGTTTCAGATGGATGACCCATTGTCAGACTCGAGATCCTCGAGTGCTCAAATCTGCGCACTCGACGAGAGCTTTATTGGAAAGTACGGTTCGTACTTATGTGTTATTGCATTTGTGTTACATTACACAGATACACCACACATTCGTATCTTCGATCGGAGACCTTGCTGAATGACCGTGATGCCAACCGCAGTTCGAAAAAATTCCTCAAATATTCTGGCAAATGTTTTATACTTTTTCGATATTTTGCAAATGTTCCAAAATTTTTGCGTACTTGATACGTTTTCTATGATCCGAATGGAAGTGGGAATATAAAAATGATGAGGTTCAAGTCACTAAATCCCAGACGCTCAGAAATAATGATCAGTGATTGCAGGAAAAGGATAATCTTGGTGTATAAAAGAAAAATTGTGGAAGAAAGGACTAACAAGAAAGAGGAAACAAAGAAATGATGGAGAGGATGTTAAGCACAAAAAAGCAAACGATTATTCAAATGAATGAAACGAATGAGAATAATTACCTGCTTTCGTTAAAATGATCCTTGCAATTGAGACACTTAGTATTTTGTAAAGGAGATAAAAGAATCTTTTGTATTAAAGAACCTTCATTTCTTTAAATTTTCTCAAGAATTTGAATAATACTTACATGTTTATTAGATTTCAAATTTCAGGATAGAATTTAACGTTTATTTATAAACAAATTAGTCGTACTTCTTACAAAAAAGTATATATATTAGATCTTAATTATGGAATGCAATTGATGCTTATTAATATTCTAATTGCAATCTAGATAAGTCTAACATGATAATTGTCATGGTAATCGTACCGTGAGATAAAATCAGATGTTATCATTCGTTACGCATGTTTGTCACGATATGAGAAACTTTTCACTGGGAAAGAATATTCACTGTTTTATTTTTTATTCGACGGATTCTACCAACACGAAATTTTATTCTGGATATGAAATTTATTCAGGGTTGGTACAAAATGCCAATTTTTGAATTCCGTGACTTTTCCCAAACAATTTTTTATTTTCCCTGACACTTTGAGTGAAAAATCATACAGAATTTTATGAGGGTTCATCCACAAATTACGTAAGACATACGTAAAATACACTAATTCTCAACCAAATAATTGAATTTTTAACACAAAAAGATCAATTTTGAACCAAAACTGGAGGAATTAAATTTTCAGTTAAAACAATTAATTTACAACCAAGAAAATGGGACCTTGTTGAAGAAATAATTTTTTTCTTTAGACTTTTTTCATATCTTGTGTCGTTTTGGCAATAAATGTGACTTTTCGTTTTCCAAACAAACAAAAATTCTCTCTTCTCTCCTTAAGGCCGGAGCAGAATTTAATGGAATATATTCTTTATATAAGGACGAATCTATAGAAATATCAAAAGAAAAAAACGGTGGGGTTTTTGAGTAAATTGGCTCTATTACTGACTCTATTCCATTTTACTCTAAAAATTAAGAAAAATATGTATTTTCAAATTTGGAAAGTATAGCTCATAAGAACCACTTGCTTCTATAGTTTTCTCCGAATTTTCTATTTTAAATCCTATCACAGTAGAAAACCTTTGTTTCTCCTGTAATATTTCACTTTGGGCTTTACCTAGTTGTCATTCTCGGTGTCTCAATTTATTACATGTCAAATTTAAAACATTTTTAGACACATTACATACACACGGAATTGTAAAAACTATTAGGTTCCAAATATCTTATTTTACAATCGCGCATTGCAAAATTATATATTTTTTAAATTCGTAATTTTGGCCTGTTGATGAACAAAGGGTACTTGGTGGGAAGGTTCAGTTTGTGGTGGATGATCATCGACTTGGTCAACGGGAAAGCTTTATACTCCAGCATCACACATACTCCAAAGTTTGTAAATATTTATTGCATCATATGAATATTAATAAATTCACAATAATTATCATAAATTTCCGGAAACTTTGCAATAGTTTTCATAATTTTTTAGGTAATTTTCAAGAATTCAAATTCCTAAGGTAAAGACCTCGGCTCTATCCTATTCTCAGAGTTACCATCGTAAGTCAAAGTTTTTATGAAAGTACAACCACAGCGCTTTTTTTAGAACTAAACCACTGTATAAGTACAAATATGGTTTTTGTTAAAAATGTTTATTTTGTATTGATGTAATGAAATATCTGATTTATGCGAGAAACGATAATGAGAAAAATGAATTGATTACGTAAATTGCGTTCAATTTTCAAGGAATTTGTTTAATTAATCACAATTAAATTTCGTCAGGATAATTCATGATTATAGACGAAATTGTGATTAACCAAAAAATTTCTCTACAAATAAAACCCATTTTATTTAATTAACCCTTTCAGGGGCAGTGGGACGTATACGTCCCACTTGTTTTTTCGCAGTTTTTCAAGCATTTCTGATACATTTCACCTTGTTTAGTGCACAAGTATTTGATTGTAGACTCTTAAGGGTTCATGTAAAGTAATTATCATGAAAAACTGTGTAAAATTGTTAATTAACAATTTGTTATAAATAATTGAAATCGAAAAAAATCACTTTTTTTCGAATAAAATCGGCTGTTTATAAAGTACTAGTCCTATAGCTGTGACCAATTTTTTCCAGTTAGGTAACACGTAGAACTGTAACATATATTTTTTGCAGAATGTTCGGCAGAAAAGTTTTTTTTTTATTTCATTTTTTGAATTCATAAAAAATTACGATTTTTGACGAATTTTCGGCATAAGTACATGTAATGTACCGTATTTGTGATCGATTATCAAATCGTAAAATAAAAAAAATGTTGTTCGAGCCACTGATTGAGAATATAATGTCAAAATTGCAAAATTCAAAATGACGGATTCAAAATGGCGGTTATATTAGTGCAAATTCGCAAGAATTATGCAATAGCAAGAATTAGTTTAACAGAAAAATGTGCCCCTGAAAGGGTTAAAGCATTTATCTTCTTCTATCTTTTTCTTTAAACAAGGAATATTCGGTTTTATTTCGTAAAACAAAATAGAAATGCTTTCAAAAAACTAAATGATTAAAACGACAATACGTTGCTTTCTCTGGCATATCAGCTAACATCAGCCATATTAAAAACTGGGACTTCGTTCTGCGCATGCGCGCTCGCGTGTTTGGTGCGAGCTATCAAATTCTTTGGTACAAGTAACAACCGTACCTAGAAAAAATTTCTGTTTGACACAAATAAATTGTTATGGTACACCAAACACTTTTTTAGTAATCATAATCAAATTGTTGAAAAAGGAACAAAAACTGCTCAAGAATATTATTTTGCTACTGTAAATTTATTTTTGTTTTTAGTGAAGCATAGCACCACTTCTATGTAGTTTATGTTTGTTATGAGTTGGAAGTGAGTTTCTAAAATTTCGAAAGTCGTAAATTCCCATTTCTCGACCAAACAGGAATTTAAAAAAAAAACATCTGAAAACTAATTATCTTTATCGCGTACTTTGCATGCTTTACGTTCTGACCTGAACTCGTCGTTTTGATCTCGAGGCTGACAGTAATGCCTGGTATGTGAGTATATTCTCAACCTGAGAAATTAATGCAGAAAATGTAACGACGTTAAAACTACCTTTTCACAAAATATAAATATATAATATCGTAAAATTTGTAATATTTAAAACTTTTATGATCGAGGAATGTATAAACTGCAAGATTTCTATAAATTGTGTTTTTGTCCAAGAAAAATTATTTTTTAAATTTCATTTTAGGTCAATTATATCAGTTCCTTCATTTTTTGAAATCCGGAATAATAAAATTCATATTAATTTGATAGTAATTATGAAGATGGGAGATATCAGTTTCAAAATAATTTTCGAATGCGTATCACGTCTGATAGATTACTTTCTCCGCACGTTTAGACCCTTGCGTTTTTCATCGAGTACAGCTCACTTTCATTCCCCATATACAGCATGGGGAACCAGTAATCCAGATAAGCTACTAAACGTCAGCAATTTGAGCAACCTGATCCCTTAAAACAAAGTTCCTCCTACACGAAATTATCTGTTATGATAACACGATTATTCCTTATTCGAAAATATTATTACTATAAATGCAAATGAAAAACGAATCTTTTTATTATTAAATTACATATTCATGCCGCAATGGAGTTTATTGAAATCTCGGAACAAAAAAATGAAAGAAAACATTTTTAAATGGTCTTCTCCAAGTATTTTTTTTATGGTTTCAATACAATATTTTTCAGGTAAATCAGATGTAAGTTTCGATGTAGTTCAAGAAGCAAAAATTCGTTTTTCATCATGAAATACCATGAAGAACTAATATTTTAATTTTCCCATTTATTTATATTTTACTTTTGCTAAATACAAATTGAAATTAGAAAAATATTGATAAAAATTTGGGCACATAAAAATTCTGAATCCCACGCAAAGTTTAGATGAAAAATAGTCTGAATTGATTTGATAAAAACCATGCCATTTTCTTGCTTATTAGTATTATTAGTATTAGTTCGACACAACAGCCTTATCCGAGTAAAACCGAGGCAAGCGCTGCTTAACTTTGGTAATCGAACGAGAAGCCTTAAATAATTCCACACATCCAAGCGAACAAACAATGTGCAATAAAAAAAGCATCGATCTTATAATCCTGACTCGCACTGCAAATTTCTTAATAACATATGTCTTTTCTAACAAATAAAATGTTAATAATTTCTTTAAAGCGATGATCTCTTTATGATACATGTTTGGTTGATTTAAATAAACAGTTTTTTTCTTTGAAAAATCAAACCAATTTTTCTTTACATCAAACCAGATTCAACAGATTGCAAAATAAGAAAACAAGTTCTTGTTAATATTGTCAGCTTAAATTTTGTTACCAAATAATGAATTGATGTTTTAATTTCAGAATTAAAATATCAAAGTATCCTGTCGTCCCGAAATTCGAGATGGCTAGTCCAATAATCTTCATAAGTACACTTACAATAATTTATTAGATAATTTTGAAGTATTAATTTAACCGCAAAGAGTATTAAAAAGTACAAATCTTTCGCATTTCGCATAAGGTTATCTGTGATTTTTCTTATTAAAACGGATTTTTTGTACATTTAATTTTTAAACTTTCAAATTTAAGATATAAAGTAACTTCAAGCAATGAAAATCCAATCAGGATTTCAACAACAATGATTGCAAGATTTTTGAGATATATCGTTACTCCACTTTTCTTTAGATAGGATACAATTTCAATCATCCTCAGCGTAGTCTATCTATACGAATTTACTCTTCACATAAAAGGTTAAATTCTCTCCATTAAAGAAACTATCATATAACCTCCATCAATCACAAATATGATATTTTTCTTCGACTTTGATCAATCAGATCGAACGTGGTTAATCAAAACCTGTCGGTATGGTATGACCGGAAAGTACATACAGTCAATGCCTCAACCTTCTCGCCAACGCAGAGAAAGTGCAAAGAGAAAAAAATAAACTAATGGAATGCTTATGTAACTGGAAAGTGAGATGCTAGCCTCTCATTAACTTCCGTCTCTCAGGAACAATGTTATACGTTCATCAAAATAAACAGGTTATAGGAAAAGGAAACTCAAGAAACTTGCTGGCCAGAAAAACATCTGCTTAACCAGGAATCAAAGCCAATAAGAACCTCGAACCGGTAGCAATATATTTTTTATAGGCGACTACCGATACATCTATGTACACTAATTACGATCTACGTCCGCAATTTATTTTCTGGACAGGTAGCCAGGTTTGAGAGACACTGAGTGAAAGTCCTCTAGCAAGAACCAGGCCACGGCTCCTTATCTCAGAACGGACACCAACCATTATGCAATTATTGTGCCGCACTTACTTGCGACCACGATATGTATGACTTCGGTGTACTACGCAAAGTCGCATCCTCATTTTCCCATTCCATCGTAATTTGCATTTTGAACGCGAAAGTTTCCAACTTGGGCTTGCTATTATAGTTCTTGATCTTTTGAGTACCTTAGGCGAACTGTGATATAAACATGACAACCTTAATAGTGATTTATAAAATCGCCCTAATTGCAGTCTGAAGATGCATTTAGTGCTCGGAAAGAAGAAATCTAAACTTTACTTGACTGTCCAGGATTTTTTGATAGACCGCAAACTGCTAAGAATTTCGTATAACGTTTATTACAAGGTTCAAGACAATCCCTGAAATAATGTAAATAGTTCACGAATTATTCCATGACTCTGGGAATAGTGAAATAATATTTCGAGAGGCATAACATAATTCACGGATTCTTTTCATTATTTCGTCTTGAACCTTGTAAAAAACGATGTATGAAATTTCTATGAATTTGTATCCTATCCTAAATTCTTAACTGTCAATTAAAGTTTCGAAACCTTTCTTTCGTGTACAGAGTTATAATTAAAATTGACTAAAAAATAATGTGCATACAAGCATATTAAATGACATATAAAGAAAACCTAGTGCTTTCGCATCGGCGATGAAGCACAAATGTATACATTGATTTTTCCATTTTTATTCGCTTTATCATAAATTACAGAACTAAGAGCAAAATTCTATGAAAATAGTAATAGGGCGGAATAGGAGTGTTGGCGGACAATTAAAAAAATAATAAAAACTTGTACGAACCATTCCTGGAAATTGTTTATAATGAAAAACAGAAAATTACCACAGTAATAAACATGTCCGGGATAGCTAAATGTGACGATCTCAATCTTATCCTCAAACAAAAAAAATTCTGAACGAATGTTTTATATATAACCCACATAGCACACTTGCCGATAAAAAACTTGGTCTTTCCTTGGGACTTGCCCAAGTTGCCGGGAGAAAAAAAAGGTACATCTCAGATTAGTCGTATGCTTAAACATAGGGTCATGTCGGCCTTCATTTTTTTATTAAAAAAAAATGTAATTAACTTTTATGTTTTGACGAAGAATGTAGTCTTTTTAATAAAGATAGTATTACTCAAAGAATCCAGTAAAAATTGATAATTTTATAAAATTTCATGAAAATGTTGCTATAATATTTTTAAGCATTTTTTATGAATTCTTTAAATGTGTTTTTCGATCAACTATATTCTTACTACAGTCTGATTTTAAACGAACTTGACTTTTACATAAATAATTTTTAATTAGAACAGAAAATTGATTCAATTTAAAAACATAACATTCCTCATGTAATTTTCTAACTATGATATTAACCAAAGAATATAACATTTTCAAATTGTAAACTACATCCCTACGAGAAAGTATATAATTTTTTTACAGATTTAATAAAAGTCACGGATGATGGCCACCATTGTGTGCCAAAGCGTTTAAAACAATTTAATTGTTTTCAATTTACGCAACCCTAAAGCCAACAATCTCCCCAGCGATTATTACGAATAATAATTATAAAAAATTGAAATGATTATATACAAACTATAACAATTTTTCAGTTTCTGCATATAGAATTTTTATAGTCCATTCGTCTTGGGCTAGTTTAACATAAAATCTTAATCCCTTTTCAAGGTGTTTGAAAAGAAACAGAATGAAATTTATGTACTTTCATATAAACTAACCGAAATTTCAATTACCTACGTGTAATAAAAAACGACAGTGTTCTCATAATCCTGACTGGTGATCCATAATTTAAATACAGGATATTTTTGCAGGAATCTTAATTTAAATTCTGAATCTGGTCAACATCAATAGCGATATTCTACGAAACGTATCGTGATTCTATAGTTAGTTCCAAGTAAGGAAATAGCCTCAAGGCTCTGGAGTCTAAACGTGTTATGTTAAGTTAAAGCAAACGAAAAATACTACTTTAAATTTATAATGAATCATCAATTTCATCGCCCAAGGTCACTTATTTAGAAATAATTTTAGCACAAATAAAAAAGAGAAGTATGTGATACCGGTGGAAACTTATAAGTGCACGCGGTTTGATGTCACTCTTGGAATGTCAGCAGAAGTGCATCGTGGATTGGATAAGTGCTATTGTAACCACTATAATTAGGAATGAAAAACGCACACTGTTGCTTAAGTTTCCAGAGCCAATGACTTTTCGAGTCATCGGACATGCAGAAAAGGAATTTTCACTCTTAAGGCAGCAATTTCAGCGTAATATTTTTTTATTTAAAATCTGTATATTTTGTATTTAAGTGAAGTAATCTAATATAATAAGGTAGACTAAGAATATATCATTTTTGTATGAAAAAAAACAAAAAGTATATGGGAATTAGAAACGTCATATGGAAATTTAATAATAAGGTTCCTTATTTTCCTATTCAATATTAAAAAAAATGCTAGCCTTAAACTCTGATTGTGAAACTTCGCTGTAATGTTTTTTTAGAATTAGCAATAGACTAATTCCATTTCAAATCAAAAAACATTTGAAGAAAAATCTACGTCATGGTGTCAGAATGATTTTTTATTTGGATATATCATTCTCGAGTGAAAATAAAGGAACGCGTATTTTACAGTTTGACAACAATTTTTATTATAATTTTTTATAATCATTGGCAGATTACCTGCGAATTCTTAAAGAACGATAGACACTTTCTTTCAAAATGCAGTATTTTCCAAACAACCGTAGGTATTAGGATGATTAAAAAAATGATTTTTGAATCTGAACTACAACCTAAGTTGTATCTTTTTAGTCAACATAAATTTTTCCAACCAAAAAATTCAAAATCAGATTTTTTGTTTTTATTTTTTTCAGTGTCTTAAAAATGCATGTATCTACTTTTTATACATATAAAATTATCCCCTTTTATAATCAAATCATTGTAAATAATATAATGAAAATGTTTAAACTCATTTTTAAGGAAATATAATAATTTTTTCTTACCTGTTTCACATTTTTCTATAATAATTAACATTTTTGAATTTACTTATTGTTTTTCTGTAATTGGCATATCGTGTGTTAAATGTGAAAACAGTAAGATAAAATTATTATTTTTCTTGAAAATGTGTTTTAAAATTTGCATTAAATTATGTACAATTATGGTAATGTAAAAGTGGATTCTATATGTATCATATGTACTTTCCTGACATTAGGAAAATAAAACCAAAAAAAATCATCGGATTTTAAATTTTTCTTAATTTGTTAAATGAAAAGGTACAATTGAGGCTAGTGTGCATATTTATTTTCAGAAATCATTTTTTTGGCTTATGAAATGAATTACGCTAGTAGGTATACAGGATTTTTGTTTATTCGCATAAAACTGATAGGATACCTGTTCTATATTAGCAGGAATTTTTTTTAAATAACGGAAAAAATAAAAAGGTGGCGTTTTCCTAAAAATCTTCTTTTCATGTTTTTGAAATTTGATGAAAAAAATAAAGAAGATTTTCTGGAGAGCCCCACCTTTTTTATTTTTTTTTTCATAGTTGTTTACAGTTTCTACTTATCAGCTTTTTTGGGGACTCAACCATTCTTGAGGCCGGATTTTTTTTAATATAATTATTTTTCTGGTAAATGATGCAAGATATCACAAAAGAGCAAGAGATATAATTCTTCGTAGAACTTCTCTAGATGCGTAAACTTTTATTTGAATATTTTTTTGTATCCTTCGTTGTTTCCGATAAAAATTCGAAAATTCGATTTTTCAAAAATAATTGTTTCAATGTGCAGTAATAGTTTACCGAAAACGAATCTCAAGACATATGTAATAATTATTTACAGTCTATTTCTAAAAAAAAAGTTTTAAAATTAGGGTTTTTGAGAAAATCCACTTTCAAGAATTTTAGTGAAATTGCCTTCATTTTGTCATGTTCAAAAGTTTTTTGAATTTAATGATCAATTAAAAGAACAAGACATCCCACATCGAATAAAAACCCAAAATCTCAAATGCCTACGCTCATTCAGAAAATACTGCATTTTGAAGAAAATGTATGTCATTTTTTGAGAATTCGCAAGCAGTCTTCAAATGATTGTGAAAAATAAAAAAAAATGGAATGATATACCCAAATAAAAAATTATTCTGACACCATGACCTAGACTTTTCTTGAAATGTTGCCTGATTAGGAATTGGTCTAATAATCTTTAAAATTCAACCATTAGCAGTCTTAGCAGTAAATTGATTAAATTAACAATAAATAGAAATTCACTTCTACAATGAACAAAATATTTCACATAGCTTAAGTGCATTAGCCTTTGGATAGAAGCCTTCGTTAAAGCAATCCATTCATTATTTATCGCTCTGTTATGACAAGGAGAAAATAAGAATAAAAACAGAAGTGCGCCAGCCAACTTTACGATCATTCATAAAATTTTACTTCGTGTCTAAAATTGCGAACACTGAAATAAGTCACATTGTGAAACGTCTAAAGAGAACTTTCATGTTTTATGTACATAAGGCTTCTCATTCAATCTTTATGGTGCAAATAAACTATACTTTTTAAGCGCATATTTGTTTTGAGGACAAAATTTACAAATAAAAAATCTATATAATTAAAAAAAAGCTTACCGAAACGCAGCAAGAGGAAAGTGCAGAATATCAGGACAGAAATTAAAGGTAGTCTTCTCGTCATTTTCGGTTCTCCACAGCCCTTCCTGCAAATTTTCTTGCGCTGTTGTTGTTGCTGCAGCAGCACACACACACACGGTCACACGCGCACTTACATTTGATCTGGAAATCAAAAATAAAAACACTTATGGTTCTAGAACTCAATTTCGTTTGATTTCAAGTACAATGATTTCCGGTGGAAAGTGAAAGTGGAAATTCTTAAAGCTGCACGGATAAAAGCTCAAGACACAATAAGGAAGAGGTAGAAAAAGTGGTATGTTTCTTCCAAAAAAGCAGAACAACTTGTGATCTTTATGCACACCGCTCAGACGATCTCACCGGGACGAAAGTCTGTTCGATCTACCGTTACCGCGATACAATATTGTGATCTGGAGGTACGGAGGTACGTAGGTACGTGGAGGTGCGACCTTCGTGTATCGTCTGAGAATGGCGAGAGTCAATCGCGAGCCCGTCTTGAAATTCCTACATTCATACGAGGTCTCCCCGAATAAAAGACAAACAAGAGGCTGATAGAAAAAAAAATGAAGTTAACCAGCCGCAGTTTTCAGGAGTTATTTATTTATCCAGTTATTAAGAAGTGCATAGCGCTATTTTCGATTAATATCTCGAACCTATCTCGAAAGTACACTGTAAGAAAAATTTGTGGTAAACTTCCCATAAATGTATTGGAAGTAATTAACCCATACAAGGATGAAAATTTTCCTCTACCTGAGTATGGGAAAATTCCCGTAAAAGAATCGGAGTTTTCCCACAGAAGAATGGAAATTTTCCCATACTTCAGTATGGGAAAATTTACGTACATGGATCGGAGTTCTCCCATACAAGAATGGAAATTCCCGATATCTCAGTATGGGAAAATTTACATCCTTGTATGGGAAAACTGCGATTTATTTACGGAAATTTTCCCACACTGAGGTAGGAGAAAATTTCCATACGTGTATCGGAGATGTCCCACACCCGGTTGGGATTTTTCCGATACCTAAGTCCGCCAAACTGGTTGCATTAATAGTAATTATTATTTATAAAAATTAATACTAAAAATTTCTGAAATTATAATCATATTATTTTTATTAGTGAAAAAATCAATTAGTGTCAATTCGCAAATTTATAATTCGCCCTGAAAGTACTAAAATAATGATTAAGACCTATACTGGATTTTTACAACGGGTAAATGTTTTTATTTTTTTGCATTTAAAAAAACAGTCTGCATACTTCAGGTTTATGAGAAATTAAAGGTTATAATATATAATAATAACTTTCAAATTATTAAACTCTAATTACACTTTATAGTTTTGTTTTTTTAACTTTCTTAAGCTATTGGATACAATATTTCAAAATTTCCACAAGGAGACCAAAATAAAATTGTTATATCTACCTCAGATATTTCCATTACAATTTCGAATGATTAATGTTCATTTATAATCATTTTTAATACGACATTTGTTCGGTAATTTTCCATTTTCAGAATTTTTTAAATGCGGTAAATTTATGTCATCATCTATACCTATAAATTGATTTGTAATGTACTTAATGAATTTAATAAATTAAAAAAGTTGAATCCTATAGGATGCTAAAAAATATTTTATCTGATATTTCTTCTCTGAGCAGAAATATATACGCTTCAAAAGAAAATTCCATATCTTTTAAATGTACAATTTTCAAAAAACTGTTTATGTCAATCTTTTTTCATAATCTGAATAATATTCCCAGGAGCTTTAGTTCTGTACATTTTTACGAATTTTAATTTTTTATTTGTAAGAAAATCGTATTAATTTTGCACGAAAAAAAAAAAACAATTTTCAACCAAATGATAAATTTTCAACTGAAATTATTAATCTTCGACTAAAATAGGTAAATTTTAAACTAAAAAGATGAACTTTTAACAGTGGAGTTAACCTTTCAACCAAGTACTTTTATTTTCAAAAAAAGATAAATTTTCAACTAAAATGATGAATATTTAACTGGGATACTTAAATTTTCAGACAAGAAGCTTAATTTTTTATCAAAAAGATGATTTTCCAATAAAAGCCAAGAACTTTAAACGAAAAAAGACCAATTTTCAACCAAATAGTTGAATTTTGAACTAAAAAAGATCATTTTTCAACGCAAAATTGAATAGTTAAATGGTCAGTGAAAAAAAAATTAATTTTCAACCAAACCGATGAATTTTCAACTAAAATATTCAATCTCTTACTGGAATAGTTGAATTTTCAACTAAAAGGATGAATTTTCAACCAAAAAGATGAAAGAGAAGCTTTTTAAGAATTTTGAAAGGTTTCAAGAGAATGAACAAAATTTCTTAACATTTTTCGGAAAATTTTTAATGATTTTTTATTTTACAACATTTTTTAAAGAGAACATTCAAAAAGATTTCAAAACATTCCAAAAGATTTCCAAAATTATCAAAAAAGAATCTGGAAGATTTTGAAGCAATTTTTTTGATTTTGCAGTCTTTTTCAAAACCTTAGGAAAAATTCAAATAGTTTTAAAAGATATTGAAAAATTTTTTAAGTTTAAAATAATAATAAAAAATTCAAAACATTTAAAAAGATTATGAAACATTACAAAAGATTTATAAAATTGTCAAAAATTAATCCGGAAAATTTTTACACAATTTTAGGAATAATTAGAGTCAGTTTAAAAGATATTTAGGAATTTTTGGAATTTTGAAGGGATTACAAATATTTTAAAACTTAAAAAGATTTTCAAATGCTTATAAAATATTCCTTTTTTTATGCGTCGAAAAGTCTTCAATATGTTTTAAACTATTCAAATTTTTCCTAAAATTTGGTAAAATCCTGTAAAATAAAACAAAAATTCTTAGAAATTTTCTCGAGAACCTAGGAAAATTATATTTATATAACTTTAAAGCAAATAAACAAAGAAAATTTAAAATAGTCATTCGAAGTTTTTAAAAAATTGTTTTATTTTATTTATTTCTAATAAAGTCTTTTTCCAAGATTCTAGGGAAATTTTTTATTTATTTTTTATTTTACCAAATTTATTTTAAGAGAATATGTATTGAAAAAGAATTCCAAAATTGTGAAAAAGGAATCTGGTAGATTTTAAGGCATTTTTTCAGAAATTTATGAAAAATTCGAATAGTTTTAAAAGATATTTAGAAGATTCATTACAAAAATATTTAAAAACTTCAGAAATGTAAGAAAAAACTTAAAACAAAATGTGGACATTTTTTAAGATTTTGAAAGGTTTCAAGATAATGAATTTTTTTTAAGATTCCTGGGAATAATGCGAAGTGATTCTTTATTTTCAAAGAAGTTTTGGTAGAAATTTAATTTTTGTATTAAAATTGCAACTGTGAGGTTCAAAATTAATTTTGTTTTTGGGTTGAGAATTCAACCATTTTGTTGAAAATTTTTATTTTTGGATTTATTCATCTTTTTCTGATTCTTTTTTAGTTTTAATTCAACTATTATATTTTTTGTTGAGAATTCATCCTTTTCCGTTGAAAATTCATGTATTTGATGAAAAATATATTTTTGGTTGAAAATTCATATTTTCGTGTTAAAAAATAAAACTGTTTTGTAGAAAATGAGCCTCCTTCGGAAAATATTTAATCTTTTCTCGTTAAAAATACGACTAGTTGAAAATTAATCTTTTTTTGGTTGAGGATTCAACTGTTCTGTTGAGAATTAGTCTTTTTTGGATTATTTTAACTGTTTTTGATTTAAAATAAAAATCTTTTCGGGTTGAAATATGTAACTGTTTTTCATTACATTAGTACATTAGTACACTACAACTTTTAATAGTTCAAAACTGAAGAATATTTGCAATGGAAAGAATTTTTTTATTGAATTTTTAACTGTTGTAAATTCAAGTTTCAATTTTCTTCAATTTTCA
Source organism: Andricus curvator (assembly GCA_932195095.1). Taxonomy (NCBI): domain Eukaryota; kingdom Metazoa; phylum Arthropoda; class Insecta; order Hymenoptera; family Cynipidae; genus Andricus; species Andricus curvator. The sequence goes on from CAKNYM010052567.1 coordinate 468,810, forward strand.
ACAGTTTAAAGTTTATCTTTTGAACACTTTAAAATTAAACTGCTGAAAAATGATGAAAATTTCACTTTGAACTGTTGAAAACTTAAGAAAAAAGCCAATTTTGTATTAAAGACAAGCGTTACAAATGTAATATTTACATAATTTTACATGAGAATGTTATGAATAGACAATTCAATCCATGAAAGAAAAATGTGAAAAAGTATTTTTTTTCGGAAATGGGTCGCCATTGGCAAATCTTGGTTTTGATAATCGTCAAATTAATGGTTAAAATGGTTAATCATCCAAGCGAATCTCAGCAGAAAATTTATGAGATTTGCAAAAAAAACACAACTTCAATTTATCTCCTTGTCAAGCAAAAAATATTAGGTTTAAAAGAAGATTTTGCAATCTTCAACAATTTTGTGTTACGTTGTGGTAGTGTTTTTCGTCTAATATCGTTATTGTCAATAAGAAATCATTAGATTAAAAAAAATATTTACGATATTTGTACAATAATAGGGTATTTCAGCGGTTTTTACCGGAAATCGGTTATTTCAAACAAAAATCATTTGACATTGACTACAAAAATTAATTTTGCAGTTTCGAACAACTTTAGGTTATGTGAGTGTTTTTCGTCGAAAATTGGCAATTCCAAAGAAAAATGCAACGATTTAATTGTCTAATATATTGTACAAACATATTATATATTAATTCTGAAGCTAAGCTATCAATTTTCATCAATTACCAAAAACATTGTCCTTGATTTTCTTTTGTATTATTTTTGATATTAGATACGATGAAATACAACAATTTCGCATTGATATTGATTTTATATTTTAATTTAAAAATTGCGTGAGACAAAAAAAAATCTCGCGCGTCGTGAGCGTGTTTATTTTCTAGTGAAATAAAAAGTACTGAATAGTTAGCAAAGAGGTAATTGCTGAAATGATGAAAGTGAACGGCAATTTTGATAATATATGCGGGATGTAACGTGTTAACTACGAATCATTAAAAACTAATTTCTTCAGAGTTAGTGCACGACTATTAAAGAGAGCTTCTAAAATGTTTATGAATGCAATGTTTCATTAACTTAAGTTCCAACATTGCAACTCCTTATTTTCTATGAATTTTAATGGCTTGAGTAAGAAAATTTTGTAATTCTATCTGTTTTTAATTTTATTTTATCTTCATAAACTTAAAACTTGACGATTTTATTGTCTGTTTTGACAACTGAATACTTTTGTCATGGATAGATTTTTACTCCAACAATTTTTGAGATGCACTTTTTCGCTTTTACGTTGGGAATCCCATTTAAGTAACCCCCATTTAAGCCATTCCTAGAATTTCTGTTCTCGGAATTTGGTGATGCGGGGGCCACAGGACCGAAAGAGAGGCGGTCTTCAGTCGCGTGACAAACAGCATGCGGGCTTGCACTCTCAGCGCATTAGTTGCAGCAGGTTACGTCATGCGTCCAGATCCAGCAGAAATGATTCATGGGGTCCTACCTGTTCACGTTCGGAGCAAGTGAATGTTGTGTTCGATTTAAGTGAAGGCCATTTAGGACCAAGACCGACGCCGCACTTAAATGGGATTCCCAGTGTAACTGAATTCCAATCACAGTCACCTTGAAGTTTGAACTGTCTAATTTGAAAAATGGTTACATCTATATTTTTTCAAATTTTGAATCATTTCCTGTCTAAAAGCTTTTGAATTCTTGTACCTACCTACTTTAAAATATACAAGAAACGTTTAAAAATTAAAACTCTTTGTGTCTAAAATTGTTTACAATTTTAAGTTGAAAGAAATTTTCTCAAAATTTAATTGTCAATCATTACATTGATAAAAGCTTAAAAATTTAAAATTGAAGCAAGTTTTATTAGAAATTTCTTTTAATAAACTGGTATGAGTCCAATTTGAAATATTAAATTTTTTAAAATTATATGATCTTAAATTTTAAATTTATAATGATTAATTAATTTTGTTTGAATCCTTACAGCAACCGAAATTATGGTTGATGGAGTCAAAATATTGTAATTCTTTTCATTTACTTGGAGATTGTTTACTTTTTAAGGCTTAGAAATTAAATTTTTATTCAATGCTAAATAGACTATTCATATGCAGTTATAAAACTTGGGAAAATACTTCAAATTGTTCAGTTTTGAAGACTTTAAAAAAATTGAAGTTAAAAACTGCAAAAAAGTCGAAAAATTATCTTTATCATCCAATTAATTTTTTTATTCCTAGCCAGACATGAATTAATTATTATTGGGACCATCATTTAGGACATCGATTAAAGTTATAAGAAATAAATTTCAACACATTTTTTATTTGAATTTTTGACATTTAGAAGCAGTTTTGATTTCTCAGAAATAGAAGAAATCGAATTATATTAAAATTGCAAAAGGAAATTGTATTGTACCTATAATAATTTTTAGTGAAGAAATATAGAGCATGATTCATTTTTAACCAAGATTTATATCTCATAATGACTACTTTCATTTTCTAACTGTTCATAAAAGAACTTTCACAACTATAGTCACCCACGCGATTTATGAAACTGAATGCGAAATTAGTAACGCGATATTGGACTGAAAGTGAGAAAAAATAGAATCAGTTACAGTTACTCAATGCAAGACTATGAAGAGGAATATCAATTGTCAATAAAAATTAAAATTTCACAATAATAAAATAAATTATCAAGATGGTGTTACTTGGATCGGTTACTCATCCCCGGGATTATTTCGTCGATGTTGTGCAATTTAAGGAGTGTCATTAAATCAATGTACTGTACTTGGAATTCGCTGACACGAAGGCGAGTTCATTCGCGTCGTTATAACATTATCGAACTTTCACAAGCTGGTCGAACAAAAGGTGGCCTTTCAGATAATTTTTTTCGTACACAATAATAGGCGGAAATTAACACTTTCTTTACATTTTCAAGTTCCTGTATTACAATAGCATTAGAACCATTAGCAATATATTACTTTAAAAACAAAGATCGAATTTTATTCTTTACAATATAAGATCAGATTGGCCACTCAAAATTCAGAAAAAAATTCCCGGCTATTTTCCGGTTTTCTTGGTCAATAATTATATTTTTCCCGGTTTACATTTAAGCGAATAAAATATAAATTATGCAATGCTAAATAATACTTCAATCTATGTCCAATCTGAGAAGATTCTACTTTTTTGTCCGGAAGTATGTAAATTTTCAGGGGCACACACTTGCTCTGTCACAGAGGTAGCGTAAGAGCTATTGAATATTTACAACTGAAAACTGTTTAATTTTAAAAATGTATGAATTAAAAATTTTCCATTTTGAAGATTTTGAAGATCAAAAGTCAAATTTTCAATTCTAAATCTTCCAAAGTGAAGAAATTTCGCATCCAAACCATCAAAATTACAGCTTTTTTAAATGTAAAACTTAAAAATTATGTAATTTTTAATTATTAATTTTCGAAATTAAAAAATCTTCAATTTTGAAGATGTATGAATACAAATTCTTCAATTTTGATGATCTTAAAGATGAAAAATCAAGTTTTCAATTCTAAATCTTCCAAATTGATGAATTTCAAATATAAACCAGCAAAATTACAGCTTTTTTAATTATAAAACTTAAAATTTGAACAATTTTTCATTGTAGATTGTCAAAATTAAAAGCTTTTTAATTTTCACGATTTACAATTTTAATGAGTTATAATTCAGAACTCTTTAATTTTAACAATGCATAAATAACAATACTTAAATTTTGATGATGATCAAGCGTCAAGTTTGGAATTCTAAATCTTCCAGATTGAAGAAATTTCGAATGTGAAGCATACAAATTGCAGAATTTTTATTTGTAAAACTTAAAAATTGCATCATTTTTAATTATCAATTTTCAAAATTAAAAACTCATCAATTTTAAAGATGTATGAATAAAAATTCTTCAGTATTAATTATTTTGAAGATCTAAAGTAAAGTTTTCAATTCTAAATCTTCCCAATTGAAGGAATTACGAATGTAAACCAGCAAAATTACAGCTTTCTTAATTGTAAAACTTAAAAGTTGCATTACTTTTAATCATCAATGTTCAAAATTGAAAACTCTTCAATTTTAAAGATTTACGATTCCAATTTCTATAATTTTGAAAAGTTACAATTGAAAGCTCATTAATTTTAAAGATGCAAAAATAAAATTTCTTAAATTTGGATGATTTTGAAGATCAAAAGTCAAGTTTTAAATTCTGAATCTTCAAAATTTCTAACTTGAGTCATCAAAATTAAAGGTTTTTAAATTATAAAACATAAAACTTGCATAATTTTTATTATAAATTTTCAAAATTAAATCTCTTCAATCTTAAAAATGTACAACTCACTGTTCTGCAATTTTGAAGACTTACATACGTCTTGAATTAAAAAAAATATAGATTTGCAAATTATTGAGTTTGCAAGATTTATATTTTAAACTTATGTAATTTTTAGTTGTTCTTTTCGAATAGTTAAATTTTGAAGATTTACCATTTTAAATTCTTCAATTTCAAAGATTTGCAAGTTAAAATTCTTCAATTTGGAATATTTAACATTGAAGACTCTTCAATATTTAATGTGTATATAATACAAAATGATGCAATTTTGAATCCCTTTTTTGGAACAAAGTGTCTAGGCTAACCGAAATTACTTTAATAAATAATTAGCTCTTTTTTTAAGGAACTTCCCCAAAACTGCATCTATTTTTAAATGATAACAAATTTGATATCACAATTCAAACTAAATAATTGCTATTCAATTGAAATAACTTTAAGTGGAAACAGATTTTTATAAGATGTCAAACTGACGTATAATAATGAACAAAAATATAAATAAAGTGAGCACGGAAACATAGTAGCTTCAATGTGGACGAAGTGAATTAATGAATTTTGAGATTATTATTATTATTATTAATTGGTGTAATGGATTTAAATTTCTAAATATTGATCTAAATTTTGGGTAATTTCATACTTTCAGTAGGTAAAGTGTAGCTGTGGCAAGACGTATTCTAAAATAAGATTGGTAGTCTAAACGACTACCACTTCTAAAGTAATTAGTAAACGACTCGGCACTTGGTACCAAAATATTATTTAACAAAAGACCAACATCACCTATTTCATGTCGATTTTTTCACTTAGCGCGAGAATTTCAACAGTTTTGTCATTTTCATCTTTGTGGCAGTGCCTATACTGAATGGTATTAAGTGAGGACTGACAAGATGTAACTTAAGTTTTCCGCCTCTTATACTTAGCTCATTATTATGTCCACACATATAGGAAAGATATATAGACATCGCTCCCATGTGTTGATTTTTGGGCATACAATCACTTGCGTAGGATTTGAGAACAAACTAAGTAAATGAGCATATGATGAGTAGAAACTAGCATGTCTATATGCCCCGTTAAGCCAATACTATGTTGCCGATCGCTCATCTTTAGTCACACAATTTCCGCATCAAAACCGTTACTTCTATTCGATCCGCAAGAATGACTTTTAAGAAGGTAGTTTCGCACCTTTTGCCCCATAAGAAACTCGAGGAATGCGTAATCTGTTACGGACGTTACCTTAAATTGCTATGCGGGAAAAAGATTTATTACTATCTATATAAAAAAGTCGTTCTATAACAGAACTGATGCTTAAGTCTTAGTTCAAGGATGCTCAAATTTTATGAAGCGTTTCGTATGACCGATTGAATATTTATCAGGTCTAATCAGTGTCGAGGAAGTTACTAAAAAAGTATATACAGTTAGAACATGAAAAAAGTAAAATGTCACGGTTGTATACAGTTACTCCCTAAATTACCTTAGGTTACACTGTGAATCTGAGTTGGTAAGATGTGTATTTGTATTTATTTCAGGAAGTCCCTATGGCTAAATAGCCCTCTTGGGAAGAAGAGTATAAAGAAATATATAATAATTGCATGCAATGCTATACGCAACCGAAATATAAATTCCCCTATTGTACCCCATATTCGGCTGTGGTCCCTAAAGTCCCCTATTATGAAAATTTGGTTCCTACAGTACCCTATTTTTAGTCAATAGCCTACATTGTTCTAAATTTTCATAAAATCGAGACACCCAAAATCCAAACTTTGCACTCTTTCGGTGTCATGAATATCTTGGAATCTCTTCTTTAGTATTCCTTAGGATCATTCTGGATAATTTCAAATTGAAAGCTTTTGGACTGAATAATTTTGAATTACGAACTTCAAAAATGTTACTAAATAAAGGGGTTTGGACTAAAATATCAGAAGACGATTTCAAATTCAAATTGTTCAAAATGGTACCACTTAAAATTGGGTCTTAATGTTTCGTTAATTTGAAGCTTGAGGCGACCAAAACTTAATATTTTGAAATTAAAAGCCTTCGAAATTAAGAGCGATTAAAATTGAACAATTTTGAATTTCATTCTTCAAGAATTAAATAATTTTAGATTGAAGTATTCGACCTTAACAAGCATGGTCAAATTGAAGACATATTCAAATTTTAGCAATGTCAAATTGAGACTGAAAACTGAAATTCCTGATAATAACGACACAGAATTAGTGTATAACTTAATTTTACGCGTTAGGAAAAATATGTATAGAAAACTGTTTATCATCATAATTTTTATATTTTCTTGGATTCTAATTTTTTACAACGTTTTGTGGGTCGAAAAAGTGCTTTATTTTCTTTCCTAAAATGGCTCCAGTACAAATTGTTCCCTGCAATGTCAAAATGTCCCCTGAATTTTGACAGGCTTAAAAAAATATGCTTACGGGTCTCTGAAGCCCATTTTTGCAAAAATATTTCTTGCTTTACTTTAATTTCCGTTTTTAATCAATCATTTTACTTTGGAATTTATCCATCGTTTCATTTTTAGTGAAATATATCACCCAAATTTTTAAAAGAATAAAAAAAATATATTTAAATGCCTCTCAAACCCATTTTTGAAAAAATTGCTCATTCAATTTTAATTGCAGTTGATAATGGATTATTATTTATCTTTGGAATACAAAAGACTTAAATTCATGCATGCCTAAGTAAAGGAATCCATTCATAGCGGAAATCAAAATAAAATAAGCTTTTTTGCAAAAATGGGCTTAAGTGACCCCTAAATTTTTTTTTTAATTCTGTCAAAAATCAGGGAACACCAAAAGGAAAAATTGATAGGAGAGCGATTTTATAAAAAAAATACACCCATAAGAAATAATTTAATATTTGACAGACTACTGTTTTTAATAAAAAAATTTTAAACCCCTTCCAAAATCACGAGAATTTTTTCCGTGCGTTTGAGGCATTTCTGCGGATAAAAATACCCTAGAAAACAATTGTCAAGTCCTGAGGAAACAAAAAGGCAGCCGGTTTTCCAAATCATTTTGGAAAAGAAAAAATTGACATGCCTAAGTAATCAAAACTAAGAAACTACACCACGTTCTTCTGAAAGTTATTTTTTCGTTGTTAAAAATGATCTCTTTCTACCCATGTCTCTAAGACATCTCTTGAGTACATCTTAACTTCTTACTGATAGAATGCAGTAGCAAAAAAAATAAGAAAAGCTGAAAGAATAAAAAGTAGACGAATTCAAAAATTATAATTAGAAAATTATGCTGTTTATTCAGTTTTCATTCTTTTAGCTTTTCCTGATTTTTTTCTACTGTATTTTTATCAGTAGGCAATCTTGAACTGGTTCAAGTATTTTTCAAAGTTAGCTAAAAAATTAATATTAAGACAACCGAGAAAAATACTACCAAAACCTATGAAGAATCTACTGCCTTTGATAAATTATTTATCATACCCCATTTTTACCCTTTATACCCCATTTGTTATCACATAGGGACTGTGAGGCCTGAAATTTATTCAGTCATATACTTCCCATGGATTCAAATTTAGAGAGATTGGATCCGAGATGTTTTTAATTTGTTTACTTCCGATTTTATTAGAATCCATTAGAGTTACAATGTTTTTGGCTCATTTTAGGAGCAGTTGCCTGCAAAGATAGATGTATTAGAAATTTTTTTTTTTTTTTTAATTCTTAAAAGAGTTGAGCTAATTTTGGACTCATGAACCATAGTATTTTTATAGGTTTCGTTCACATTCATTATAAAAATTAATTGAAAATTTGGATGTTGGAAAATTTTTACTCATGTTATTTCGTAGTAACTTCTTCTAAAACTTGCCTTCTTTTAACGAATTGCATCCCAATACTGTACCTGGTAAAGGAATCAAAGTTTCCGTCTCTAAAAATATTCAGGGTGTAATTCC
>CAKNYM010052567.1:502039-545747 GCA_932195095.1 Andricus curvator
AAAAGCCTTGGGGGCATTTTTACCATACTTACCCCGCTAGACCCTTTTCAACAAATCATGATTTTGAACCAAACAGTTGTATTTTTAACCAAAAAAGAGGAAGTTTCATTTCAGGAAGATTAGTTTTTTGCCAAAGAAGATGAATTTTCAACTGAAGAAGATCAATTTTCAACAAAAAAAGGGAAGGTTACATTTTCAGTTTAAAAAATTAATTTTAAAATAAAAAAAGCTAATTTTCAACAAAAAGTTAAATTTTTAACCAAATAGATAAACCTTGAGCAAAAGAAAATTAACATAGAAGTTCAACTTTTATCCAAGTAGTTGAATTTCCTTTTAAAAAAGATTAATTTTCAACAAAATAGTTCAACTTTCCACCAAAGAGATGAATTTTCAACTAAACTGATGAATCGTCACCTGGAATCGTTAAATTTTAAGTTAAAAAAATTAATTTTCAACCAAAAAAAAACGGATTTTTAAACAAAGGTGATTTTTTAACAAAGTGGTTCAACCTTCAAAAAAGTAGTTCTATTTTAAATCAAATAAGATCAATTTTCAACGAGTAATGTAATTGAGTTCACTAATATTATATATTTCAAGTTTTCAACCAAAAAAGATTTTAATTTTAAATAAAGAAACAGTTGAATTCAACCAAAAAGACGAATTTTTAACAAATTAGTTGAATCTTCAACGAAAGAAGATTATTTTTCAACCAAACAGTTGAATTTTGGTCGAAGAAAGATGAAATTTCTACTGAAACAGATGAATTTTTTAACCAAAAAGATTAATTTCAACAAAAAAATAGTGGAATTTTCAGCCAAGAAAGGTTTGAGTTGAATTTTAAATACCAAAATATGAATTTTAAACAAAAAGTTGACGTTCTACCAAAATAGTTGAATTTTCAACCGAAAAGGATCACTTTTCAACAAAATTGTTGAATTTTTAACCAAGTAATGAAATTTGTAACTAAAAATATAATCGAAAAGAGGAAGCAACTGCAAAAAAAAATATAAATACAAGGCAAATAAATTAATCAGGGTGACTGCGAAACTTATTTTTCAACATTTCTTAATTTTTCCTTGCCCAATCTTTCATTTTCCCTGACCATTATCATTCAAAAACCAGAATCTCAATCTTGTAAAATTTTTAACATAGAATCTTTTATAAACGGAATAAAAGAATTTCGAAATAAAATACAAATTTTTTTAATTTATTATCCTTATCAGTTATTTAAAGTGTTTCGTATAATAGTTCCTAACTTTTCGCTGTATTCCACGTTTTCCCTGAACTACGGCCACCCTGCTAATTAATATTTTTTCAACTTTTTTCTAATTCAAGTGTAATACTTTAATAAAATTTTTAAACAATACGCCTAAGAGTTTATGTAATCATCCAAAAACGACCCCTTAATTATTCATTGCTACATTGGATTACAAATCTTTCCAAGAACCTTAGGGGTTGATGGAGTACTAAAATACTTTTAATGTTTATTCGCGACCTTTAAATAAACCCAAGATACGTTGCTCAGTGTCCCTTTGTACCATAATGAATGTATTTTTCAATAGAGAATGGTACAAAATAATTGATACTTTGTGTTCAATTTAAAATCACTTTCTTACGTCGAAGGCTGCTTTTTGTAAGAAAGGGTAAGTTAGAAGTAAGGATTGGTTTAAATATTTTTTGCAATTTCAAATTGCTGAATCCTTGCATTTGATCATTCAATTGACACGAAACACTTTAGAAGAAAATATTGTTAATGAAAAACTTCATTAAAATAATATGAAATTATAACCAAGTTTCACGAGTATAGGGACCATCACGATTATTGGAACATTTACCTTAATAAAAAACAAATTAATTTTTTTGTATAAAAAGCATCTATTTTTGGTCTAGCATGACACTAAAAGTATTAATTCTTCTTTTTAGAATAAATAAATAAGTCTCCTGATTTTTTTCAGATTTTTTAACACATAGCGAAGTGTATATTGTTAATATTATTTTAATTTTCTTCGAAATGTAATGATTCTAGTAAAATTTAATTTAAATATTTAAATATGTTCCTGATCAATTTCGCAAAAAAAATATGTTGGTAGACAAAATTGAACTACGTCTTCGTTGAAAATCGCATTCAGCGAGGATATAGGTCATTTTTGTTGACCAGTGATATCAATAGAAATAATGCTTCAATATTGCTACTTTACAGAAATTTGTGATTAACAAATTTCGAAGAAAACAAGTTTTTGCGACTTCGAGGCATTGTTTTTAAAAAACTAAATTTAATATTTTGTAATAACACAAATTACGCATGTAACCAAAAAATCAATAAACAGAAATTATTTACATTAAATAAATACTAATTTGAAGAAGTAGGAACTTGTGTCTCTTTGATTGTCAACTGGGGATATTTTCACACTAAAAGTAACTATTATTAGAGGAGGTGTAATTTTATTTTTGAAAGATTTTTCTATGAATTTTTGTAACTATTGAATTCTTTATCACTCTAAAATCGTATTAATTTATATCATATTTAAAGATTGCCTATATTTTCTCTTGAGACTTAGTAAGTAGTAAAAACGGTATTAGTAAGACAAGCGATGGCTCATGCTCTCGACCCCAAAGCGTTAAAAATTCAATAAATTGTTCATTTTCGAAAAGAATCGTAAATTCTTCATAGAGGTGATGTATAATAATTATATGAATAATATGAAGGATAGAAATTTCATTTTTTAAATAATTGCACCCCGAAATTCGCTACAAGTCACCCCTTAAGATACTATAGCTCTACTTTTAAGTATCTTTTCTTAATTTTCTAAAAGTGAAATGAAAATTTTTAAGGCAAATTATTTCCAAAATTATGTATACAAATGTGGAAATTGAATTAAATACTTTTAAGTCATAGTATATTTTAGCTAATTCGATGGTGCATTTACTTGCAAAACAAAATTTCTATTATTCGTACAAATTTTTAAAATTCGTACAAGATTTTTAAAAACTAAGTAATAGTTTTTGATCAGTTCCAAATACGTAATTTCTCTTAAAACTATATTATTACACACTAATAAGTAGTAACGTCTGCACTGATAAGACAAGTAATGTAATTCCTTAATGAAAAGAGTTTTCTGACCCAAACTATGAAAGCTACATTATTTAAGTAATTTGTACATAAATTGTAGTTTTAATCACTTCAAAATTGAATTTTTATTTATTTTATATCATATCGAAAATGTTTAGGACACCATTCAGTAGTAACAGATGTAATGGTCAGCCACCGAATATCGTTTAAAACTTATTTGCAAAGGTAAATTGTAAAAGCTTAATTACTTGATTTTTCCTCAGTATTTCAGATTTCAATTTGTAATATGTAATTTGAATATCCATCTTGTTAAATATAACATGTTAATATTCATACGATCGACTTTATCCATTATTCCTGTATGCAAATCCAGTTTTGTCCCTATTTTCTTAACGGATGTTGAATTCATAAAAGGCAAAAGTTCCCCTTTTCCCTTTCTAAAACGTCACTCATCATGACACAGTCTCCGACAAACAGGTACACTGAAAAATTGAAGAAATAACAGGGTGGATCTCAAACTTCAAAAAAAATTCCAGGTTGTTTCCAGGTTTTCCTCGTGAAAAATACATTTCCCCGGTTGAGTGTTAGGCGTTTATATTAATATTTATTCAATGCTAATTGATTTATTATAAAAAAATTTGAACAGAATTAAACAATTTGGAAATCCAAGGAACAATATATAATGTAAATTATTGCAAATGTGATTTCAGACTTCACATCCCAAAATGCTCTAAAAACAGGGAAAATAGGGTGACTTTTTGAGAAAATAGTGGAAAAATTTATTTTAAATAACATTAATGTAGGCACTATATTCCTAAGATGTCAAGTCGAAGTTGCATTTTCAATAAAATAGTAGAATTTTCAACCAAAAAAGATGGATTTTATACCCAAAAAGAGGAATTTTTAACAAAATAGATGAGTTTTCTAACCAAAAAGTCGAATGTTTTAGAAAACTTTTGACCTTCAAACCCGAAAAGAAGCATTTTTAACTGAAAAGTTCATTTTCAACCAAGGCAGATGAATTTTCAATCAAATGTTTGAATTTTCAACGAAAAAAATTAATTTGCAGCCAACCAGTTGAATTTACAACCGAATAGTTAAACTTTCAAGCAAAAGAGAAGAATTTTCAATAAAAAATTTGAAAAAAATTACATTTCTACCAAAAGATGAATTCTTAATCCAAAAGGATAAATTTTCTATCCAAAAAGATAAATTTTCAACAAAACCGTTGAATTTTAGACAAAGAAGATGACTTTTTAAGAAAATAGTTGAATTTTCAACAAAGCAATTAAATTTTCAACCAAATAGTAGAATTTTTAACAAAAAAAGAAATCAATTATGGACCAAAAGTATAATAGTACACTTTTTAATTAAAAAGATTTAACTTTAAACCATAAAAAATGAATCTTCAGCCAAAAGAAATTACTTTTCTAACAACAGATGAAATTTTAATCCAAAAGGGCCAATTTTCTATTCACAAAGACAAAGGTTCAACAAAACAGTTGAATTTTTAACACCAAAAAATCAGATATCCGCGTTTTTGTGATCTAGGATAAATTTTATATCTAAAGACATGCCACTTATTATAGTAATTAATCATATAAATTTAGGTTATCTATCTAATTATTATGTTAAATATCTAAAAGGGAAGTTTTCGTCCTCAAGTATAAAAGGAACTTTAGTATTTGAACGATCCATCAACACAAGCTTTAAATTCTTAAATATACAGTATAAAAGGGACATTCATTTTTGAACGAAACATTAACTTATTAACACAATTCTAAACACATTTTTTTCGAGGATCGAGACGATATTTATTGCAAAAGTGAAACCAAAACTGAAAAATTCCCCGTTTTTTAAAAAATTCTCGGCTTTTTCCCGGTGCTCGAAATTCCAGGCTAATTCCTGGTTTTCCCGGTCAGTGGCCACCCTGTACAGTAATCTGCTACGCAAAAAGACTGAAATATTTTCAACTCTAAAAAAAAGGTGTATTTTCAAAACGATAAACAAGCCTGACAAGCGGGGGGGGGGGGATATCGGGAGATTCTCCCCGGGCCCGGATTTTTCGGAACTGTTCGAAAATAATTTTTTTTTTTTAAATAAAATTATTTATCGATTATGTTAATCGCGATTGCGATTATTTTAACCCTTAAAGTTATCCCTGGGGTCTTTTATACCCAGCCTTTTTTTAATCGAAGAGTGATTTTTTCCATTTTTTTTTTTTTAGTTTTTAATTTGTTTTCTTATGTTAAAATTAAAAATATATATTAACTAGTTTTATCTTATGAAGGATATGAAAAAGTAAATCCAAAAAAATGTTCGTGCAAAAATATTTAAAATCCTTGTTACAATAAAGAAATTTCTGCTGGGGTCTTCAGCGACCCTCCTCATTCTTTATGTTAATATCACAGAGAGGGAATAACTTTAAGGGTTAACAAAAAATAATACTATGAAAGCATAAAAGCATCCTGCATCAGCCTGAATTCCAAATTTTTAAAATTATATATATAGGGGCCGTCATTCCCACCCCCCGGGCCCGGTTTTCCTCTCTAAGGGCCTGGTGATAAATAAACATTTTTGATAATAATTCATGAGATTTTGTCCACTGGTTTTAAAATGTGTTTCTGTAAAAAATAGTGTAATCAAATTATTGACTGAAACAATACATTTACCGATTGATCCAATCAATTTAGTTTTAAAAGAGTCCCATTTATCCGTTGGATTATCCAGTCCATTTAAGCTAATGTATTTTCCTTTAATTCAAATTCAGTTTGAACCATTTTGATACGATACCATAACTTTGATCATTTATTTTCATTCACTGAAAACATTTTGGTTGCCAGTCTATGAAATTATAGCATCGAAAATATAGTTGTAATTAATCAATGCTTGTACGCAAATGCTTGAGCAAACTGTGCACATCACATAGACGAGGGTCGTTTGAATATCGAATCTGCAATCGATATCAAAACGATTCACGTTCCCTTTTCATTTAATTTGCAGCAGCCGGATCCGTAACTTTCTGCACATGTTGCTCAACAATATCAATTTGCAGGCGCAGAACCAGAGAAGTGAGCTCGAGGGAGGAGGGGGGAATTAATGCACAAAGAGAGCTATGACTAATTACATTGAGCAATTGCTAAGCAATTTTATACTAGTTATACTATTTTAATGATTTTAAGGGGTGAATTTTCCCGGATTTCAGGAAATATCATAAGATTTCAAGGAATTCCACGGGATTTTCAAGGGGTTTTACTGGATTTCAACGGATTGTAAAGAATTGAAGTGATTTTATAATATTTCAAGGGATATAAAAAGAAATTTAATAAAATTTAAGGAATTTTAATAGAATTTTCAAGATTAAAAGGGTTTTGAATTTTTTGAATTTTAAGGGCATTTTTTTAATTGATACACATTAAAAGACTTATAAATCGAATGCTTGTTTTTACATAATGAGATAAATTTAATAACTAGAAACTTCCAAAACTGATTAAATGCAAATTTAATGCCTGTAAACATTTTATAATTCTGAAACTCATTAAGAACTGTACATCTTAAATTAGTTTTATCTAGTTAAAAAGCTGATAAACAAACTGAACATGAAAAAATTATTAACGTTTACCTCTTCGGGCTAAACCCTTTTTCAAGCCGGGAGAATTTTTTCTGAAAATATAATTTTCGAATGCTTCTCGTAAATGATGTAAGATATCATAAAAGAACAAGAGGAATTTTATTTAAAAAGTGTCTAGATGTACAAACTTTTTTCTTATACTTTTTTGTATCTTTCGTTGTTTCTGACAAAAATTCGGAAATTTGATTTTATGAACAAAAATTCTCCCGGTCACAAATATGGTTTAGTTCACATAAAAGTCACAGGATGTCTTCCTTAGAGAAGGCCAAATCAAACAAAATTGGAAAAAAATAGAAGTGTATGTTTTTTTTGTGAAAATTGACTTTTCATATTTCCAAAAAAAATCATTCCACCTTATTAAATATTATGTTTTTAACATTTTTCTGATGGATTTCGAAAGATGGCGGTAAAACTCACCAGAATCCGAAAAGGAATATGTAAATAAGGTCAAAGACTATATAATTTTAAAGAAAAAATTTGTGACTTTTTGAAAAAAATGTTAAAATTTTAATATCAGTAACTTTGTGGAAATTTTTTTTGTTCACAAACTGGCAACATGCGTGTCGCCTGGTTTCAATTTGTTTAGGAAAAAATTAAAATGTCTTTTAGCTTATTTCCTCAGTGACTATTGATGAAATGATCAAAAATCTTTTTAGGTTGAGAAAAGGCTTTTTTAATAATTTATTTCAAAATTTTATCGACTTTTCAATTTTCATGGATTTGCAAGTACTATCTAAGCTTTGGAAGTATATTTTTTTAGTTTTTATACGAAAAGTAAAAAAATATTGTATCAAGGCATATGCAAATAATGAAAATTTTTTGACACATGTAATTTTTTCATTTTTTGAATGTAATATTCTTCTTATTCCATAAATAAAACATTTGAAGTTTTTTTTTTCTTGTCCAAAAGTTTTCCACAGTATGTATAAGAATTTTGTAAGAAAAGTTTTTTTTTCCCTGCATGCACGACAATTTTCATGTCAGCAAAAATGTTTGGTTATAATACAATAAATAGAGATATAGAGTCGATAGGTGTAATTGTGATCATGGGGTTAGTGTGATACAGAGAAAATTTGGAATGAAAAACAAACTAGTTATTAACGTTTTTTATTAAATAATGGTTATATCTCTTATTATTTGTAGGAAAAAGGTGGCTTTAAAAAAAAGAGCTCTTTTCTTCGATATACATGAAAATATCCCTGAATGAAACAAATTTTAGATGATTCAACAAAATATTTGATTGGCCTAACAAAACCTTTTTGTTGAACCAACCAAAGACTGCATCTGGCAAAAGATTTTTTTTAACAACCAAAAAATTTAGTTGGGTCAACCAAATATTTTTTTGTCCATATAATAACCATATTCTATGGTTGAACCAACACAAATTTTGTTGATTCAACCAAATCGTTTTCTGAGTGTAGGCTTTTCAATTTAAAAAAATTAACTTTGAACCAAAAATAGTTGGATTTTCTTATTATGTTCAAATAATTCAGTTTGTATTTAAGCGAAAAAGGAGAAAAGAGGGGAATAAGGGGAAGAGTATTGTGTCTGGCATTATGTATTACATAATTCGTTTTTTAAAGAAGGGCTAATTACTAAATTAGTAAAACAAAAGTTCTGTTATTGAACCCTGCTAAAAATGACAGATAGGATCCGATAGAGACGGATACACAACCGGATAAGGCTCCGGATAGCTCATTTCGGAATCTAGTGCACCCCTATCTGGTCCTTACACGGTTCGTAGTATCCGGATAGGATCCGATGAAAACCGTATAGGGGTTTACTGGATACCGAAAATATTTCGTATATAACCGAATAAAAAACCAGATAGAAAAAATTGTATACACCGAGAAAGTTTCGCATAGAGCCAGATTTAAAACCAGACACAAATACCGGATAAGTATCCTGATAGAATCAGATGAAACCCGTATAGGGTTTTACTGGACACCGAAAATATTTCGCATATAACCGGATGAAAGACCAGATAGACAAAATTATATACACCGACTAAGTTCCGTATAGAACCGAATTAAATGTCGGACACAAAAACCGTATAAGTATCCGGATAGAATCAGATGAAACCCGTATAGGGTTTTACTGAACACCGAAAATATTTCGTATAAAACCGGATAAAAAACCAGATAGAAAAAATTGTATACACCGACCAAGTTCCGCATAGAACCAGATTTAAAACCAGACACAAATGCCGTATAAAAATCCGGATAGATGCGAAGAAATTCCGAATCCTATCCGTCTCTATCGGATCCTATCTGTCATTTTAAGCAGGGAAGGTACTTCAAGTATCGGAATATATATGAGTGAAGATAGTTCGACGGCTTCACTGCAGAGTGTTCTGGTTCAGTCCGTATTATACCACTCCAAGTTTTTCTCGGTCCATATACAGCTCTAAATCACTTTTATACCATTTTTCGGGAGAGCAGATTGAAGTTTCAAATGTTTTTGAAATTCAAAAATACGGTATAAAATAATGAAAACGGTATTTACAGATAGCTTAAGTTTTTACCTCAATACTGTTAACAAACATTTGCCAATAAACATGTTTGATAGTATGATAAAGGTTATAATTAAGCAACAATCTTTCCCCATGGTCAATCATTTTGATTATTATTTCAAGTAAACAATAGAATAAACACAACATTTGTCTAGAAGAAACCTTTTTTAATTTAAATATTGGCACATTTATATACGTTTCATATACACTAGAGACTCGATAGATGAACAATCTCGGGGGTTGCCTGAAAACGGCCTTGTTCATATAACGCGTACAGCGAAACGTAAACAGGCAGGGCCGCCTGTACCGTTCCCATAATATTGCGCAATCTACTTGACTGAGTAGTATAGTGCATGCGTCCCTTCAGAGGCGGAGTCGCAACCGTCTCTCGCTCTGTCCCCTGAGAAACTGTAGGGACCAGCAATTCTAGGAATTCATATAACGCGTCCGATCGCGCGTTCAAATAGCGAGTCTCTGGTGTATTTGATATATATTTTGAAGATAAAAAACATAATCACTTCACACGCGTAACGAACACACGTGATCATGTGGTAATTATAGTCAACTCATGTGTCGATCAAATATTTTGAAAGATTTATATCAGGGTTGTAAAGATACACATACGAAACTTTAATTATTGAAAAGTTTGTAGAATTTAATTTTTAAATATAATTTATCAATGTAGGATAGAATCTAATAAATACGACATCTTTCAGACTAATTAAAATTTATTTCAAAAAATACGAATCGATTACGTTTCGGAAACATAGCTGTTTTCCCTCATCAGATCTGTATAAAAAACGTATTAAAATTATAAAAACGAAGGAATATAATTTAATGACAAAATGTATCAAAATATAAGAAAAGAATACCTTAAAACAGTTTTATTCTAAGAAAAAATCTTTCTCTCTTATTATTATTATTATTTATTATTATTATTCTCTCTTATTTCGTTGTTTATGTTTATCCAGTCCTTTACAGTAAAAATTGACAAAATGACAAAAAAGACGCAATATTAGTCAATGCGTGTAAATTCAATTTATAAGAAGAATCAAATTTTCTTATGGGGGAAAAATGTATTTTTTCAAATAAATTTCAACTATTAGTCTGTAAGATGTATTTATTAGGTTCTATCCTAAATTTATAAATTATGAATTTTCCCAGGCGTAAAAAAAGAAAATTTTATTCTTATAAATTTGTAGACATAATATATTATACTGAAAAATCGAATCTTCGCACATTTCACACTGCTTTCAATAATAATTTCGTACATGTATGTTTGCAGCCCTGCTTCTAAATTTCTCGACTTGAGTTGGAGCAGTCTAGCTGTGAAATTGAAGAAGTAACCAATTTTGTTTTTTTATTATATTCTTCTTTAATATTGAACATATTTGTATAATATTTTAGCAGACGACGCAAAATGATCTATTTATTCATGCTATCATAAAAACTGAAAATCGAAAAAAATGTCTTAGAGCAGTATAAGAACAGAACGCGAGTTGGAACTGTATATGGACTGAACCTGAACTGGACTGCCGTATACCATTAAGCCATTTCCCTTTCAGGGTAGGCGTGACACTACCCGATTCGGGTAGTGTTTCTAGGTGGATATTTTCTTGTAGTAAATAACTACTACAAGTGTGGGCTCACCACACCCGTGATTTGTAAAAACACCGTTAACTGCCAAAAATCGAAAAATGAGTTTTTATATCGTTGCAATCATGAAAAAAAGATACACCTGATTATTAAAATAATTTTTTCAAATTGTTAATAACTTTAGAAATAATTATTGCATAATTTTTGGAAAACGCCGTTAACTGCAAAGATTGGCGAGTTGTGATTTGAGAGAGAGCCGTAACTGTCCGTTAACTGCAGGCGTAAATCAGAGACATTTTTACTTACATTTTTACCTCATTTTTACTTTATTGACGTCAAAAAAGAGAAAAAAGCTTTGTGATTCGAGAAACGCCGTAACTGCACTTATTATTAGTTATTATATTCTTTTGCCGTGAACGGCATTCTCTCAAATCACGACAAGCCTATTTCTGAGGTCCGTAATTCGAAGAGAGCCGTAACTGCCCGTTACGACGTTTTCTCGAATTTCAGCATCCCAATCAACACCGTTAACTGCATTTTAGATAACTAATCAACATTTTTTAACAAGTTTTCTTGCAAAAATGAAAAGATTGTATGCAAATTAGTCAAGAAAAACAAAAACAAATGCAGAAAATGAATAAGAATCCGCGATGCACGCGAATAAAGATTCGAACAGTTTTCGTCTATTTTCTCGGCAGTGGAGCTCTCTGCAGTGGAGCCGTCGAGTTCGTAATTAGCAAGGTGATAAACTCTAAATCGAGGAAAACCTCCCCTATTTAATATTCTCTCTCGCAAACCGATGCGCGAGGGAGTAATTCGCTAATAGAAAAATGGAATCTTCCACCTTCAGTCGGAAATTATAATATCCGATCCATCGATACCATCGGCGGCTACTTTACAGTCGACATAAAGACGTCTCATTCCCTGAATTGCATTTGAATAAAGCAATTTGTGCACGGGCCGTAATCTAATTCAGCCTCCTAGCTAGTTTTCAGTGCGCGAAAGCACCGATAAATCAACCAGTTGCGCCGCATCGGCCTAGCACGCCCCTACGATGTAGTCAGATGGCTTAATTTCATTGCCATTCCGGGTTTTACGTGGCGAAAAAGTTTTACGGCCCTGTGTCTGTCTCAGCTAAGGAGTACGTGCTCGGATTTCAGGGGGAAAATCATTTTAAATTCGACACTCGACTCTCCTCTCCTCTCGCAACTTCTCTTCTCTTCTATTCTATCTCACTACCTTATAAGCAGCAACAAAATGACAAACAATAATCGGGGATACTCGTTTTTCAATTCAATTACAATAAATATCAAATTCCACTCATCATGAGAATAAATTCTACTGTCCCAAAATTAATTATCCAATCATTGATTCATTTCAGCTAAGGGGCCGTCCATAAACTACTATACCTATGGGGGGGGGGGGGGCCCATTAACGTTACGAACTTAGATAACGTTTGGTACGTTTCCTGATAATAAATTTTAACAAAGTTTTCATATTGCAGACTTCACACTCTTCCCTCTATTCCCCTCTTTTGCCATTTTTAAAGAATTCTTTTCTCCTCCGTTTTCAAAAAATTTCGCCTTTTTCATTTCTCGCTTAAGTGCGAACTAAATTAATAGAACCCAATCAGAAAAGTCAACGACTTTTGGTTAAAAGTTAATTATTTTTGGTTGAAAAGTCTACTATTATATTTTTTTATTCAGAATTCATCTTATTTGGTTAAAAATTCTAATATTCGGTTGAAAATTTAATTATTTTGTTGAAAATTCTGTTGTTTTTTTGTTTGTTAAAAATGTTTTTTTTTAACTGCAAGTTTAACTATTACATTTTTTAACAATAGTAGATGTTCTTTGTGTCGGCCAGGGTAGTAGTTAATAAGAAGAGTGGAAGTTTTTCTGACTACTGTATCAGTAGTCAGAAAAACTTCCACTCTTCATATTATTGCATTTTTTTGTTGAAAATTGATCTTTTTTAGCTGAATATTCAATTATTTGGCCAAAAACGTATCTTTTTTAGTTAAAAATTCAACTACTTGGTTGGAAATTCATGCATTTTGTTGAAAGTTCGTCTTTTTGGTAGAAACTTAATCTTGTTTAAAAATTCAACTATTTAGTTGAACGCTGCACAATTTTGTTCAAAATGATTTTTTTTTAATTCATCATTTTAGTTTAAATTTCATCTCTGGTTGAAAATGTAACTACTTTGTTGAAAATTTCTATTTTTTGCTTGAATTCAACTATTTTTTATTAAAATTAAAATATTTCTTGGTTTCTTGAAAATTCAATTACTTGGTTGACAGTTGAACTACTGTCTTAAAAACCAATTTTGTTTTTAAGATTCATCACTTTTCTAGTTGAAAATTCATATTTTTTGGTAGAAAATTAGTTTTCTTGGTTGAAGTGTCATCCGTTTTAGTTAAAAATTAAAGTGTTTGGTTCAAAATTCATCCTGTTTGGTTAAAAATATAACTGTTTGGTTCAAAATTCGTCTTTTTTAGTTGAATTTATCGGTTTTTTATTTCAAACTAAAATATTTTTGGTTGAAATATTAACTATTACATTTTTTGCTAAAGATCGTATTTTTGGCTTGAAAATACAACAACTTGATAGAAAATTAAACTTAAAATTGAAAAATTAATCATTTTTAATATAATTAATTTAATTAAAAATTAAACTTGGTTGAAAATTCAATTATTTTGTAAAAAAGCGTTTTTTTTTTTAATTCATCTCTTTTCGTAAAAATTTCATTTTTTTGGTAAAAAATGCAACTGTTTGGTTGAAAATTCATCCTGTTTGGTTAAAAATATAACTGTTTGGTTCAAAATTCGTCTTTTTTAGTTAAATTTATCGGTTTTTTATTTCAAACTAAAATATTTTTGGTTGAAATATTAACTATTATATTTTTTGCTAAAATTCGGCTTTTTGGCTTGAAAATTAAACCTTAAATTGAAAAATTAATTAATTTTAATTTAATTAAAAATTAAACTTGGTTGAAAATTCAATTATTTTGTAAAAAATGCGTTTTTTTTAAATTCATCTCTTTTCGTAAAAATTTAATTTTTTGGTCAAAAATGCAACTGTTTGTTTGAAAATTCTTCTTTCTTGTTGAAATTTCATCTTTTTTGGTAGAAAGTTAATCTTCGTAGTTAAAAATTCTTCTTATTTTTGGGTTGAAAATTTAACTGTTTTGTAGAAAATTCATCTTGCTTGATGAAAAATTAACTTTGTTAAAAATTCATCTTTTTTGGAAGAAAATTAATCTTCTTGGATGAAAATTCATCTTCTTAGATTAGAAGTTCAACTATTTTGTTGAAAAATTAATTCTTTTGTTGAAAATTCAACTATTTTGTTAAAATCATCTTTTTGTTCGAAAATTCAACTGTTTTCTTAAAAATTAATTCCTTTTTGATTGAAAATTCATTGTCTATGGTATAAAAGTCATTCTTCTTGATTAAAAATTAATATTTCCTTCTTTTTGATAGAAAATTAAAATCTTGATTAGTTGAAATATCAACTATTACATTTTTTGGTTCAGAATTCATCTTTTTTGGATTTTACTAGAAAATTAATCTCCAAGGCTGAAAATGCATCATTGTAGATTAAAAATTCAATTACTTGGTTAAAAGTTCAATTATTTTGTAAGAATTTATTATTTGGTTATTGAAATATTAACTATTACATTTTTGTTCAGAATTCATCTTTTTTGTATTTTGGTAGAAAATTCACCTCATTGGTTGAAAATGCATCGTTGTAGCTTCAAAATTCAATTATTTGGTTAAAAGTTCAATTATTTTGTTAAAAATTACTAATTGGTTGGAATATCAACTATTACATTTTTTGTTCAGAATTTATCTTTTTTGGATTTTGCTAGAAAATTATTCTTCTTGGTTGAAAATGCATCTTTATAGATTGAAAATTAAACTATTTGGTTAAAAATGCAATTAATTTGTTAAAAATTTATTATTTTGTTGAAATATCGTTTATTACATTTTTTGTTCAGAATTAATCTTTTTTGTATTTTGGTAGGAAATTAGTCTCCTTGGTTGAAAATGCATCTTTGTAGACTGAAAATTCAATTATTTGGTTAAAAGATCAATTATTTTGTCAACAATTTATTATTCGGTTGAAAATTCTACTATTTTGTTAAAGTCTTCTTTTTTGGTAGAAAATTCCACTCACTAGAACAAGTCACTAGAAACGTGCAAAAATGTAGAATAATTGTGAAATCCTGGTTTAGCTAATGGCTAAGTTACTTTCGTTTTATTTAGGGATGAAACGAATGTCCTTTAATCGGATGTAGAAACCCACGTGTTTTATTTATCTTCGACGTTTCCATCCGCATATTTTTTATCCTTACGGAAATTGAATAAAACATCAATAAAACTTCTTCGTTGATGAGTGATACATTTTTTTGTGGGTTTGAAGAGATTTCGTAGGAATATAACACAGATTGTATTTGTATCTAAAAATTCGTCTATTAAAAAAAATGCATACATCACTTGTATATAAAGTATATTGTATAGAATGTCTATAAGCAAGAATCGGATCGCATGATAGAAGAAGGTAGGTAAAAGGCAGGTGAGACAGCTTTACTAGGGAAACACCGCTAAACACCGAACAGCCAAAATGGAAAGCAGATCGCAAGAGATGTTTGTGTTCGTATTATTCACCCACGTCTTTTTCCCTAATTCTTAAAACTACTGTGAAACAAAATTTAACTAATTTAATCCAACAGCACAGTTCTAGCCGGATTTTAAACTAAAATTCAGAAAAATGTTTGGGTCAAATAAACATTTGTTTGATTCTATATCAAAGATAGAATTTGTGGGATTCAAACATTTTTCTGAGTTTGATGTTTTTCTAAATGTTTATAAGCAATTCCTTTCTAAAAAGAAGTGTACGGAAAATATAATATCATTCAATGAGGAAATAAAAGATAAAATTAAATGCAAAAATTAAAAATATTTATTTTCTCAATTATATCAGAAAAACTGAATTTCAATTAAGTTTCAATATGAGGTAATATTTATTTCTCAGCATATACTGCGATAATTAGTTGCAATTCTTGAATATAATTTATTTGAAATCCCAGCAATCCAAATGAAGCATTACCTCTTTTCGAAAAGAATGTGCTGTCATTGATTTTTAAAGCTGAACATACTGTGCTTTGCATACAATTCTTGCTGAATTTCTGACTGAATTTTTCACGTCGCAAAATGTTTAAAAAAAAACTGATTTAAAAATATTGATTGCATATTTATCCAGGTTTAAATTAAATTTTTATTAAAATACAAAATTTCACATTTTTCCGAAAGTTAACGTGTCACATTATCTGTAAAGTATTTTAAATAAAAAAGCGAAGTTTTATGGAAGATAATTATAATAAAAAATCCAAAGCTTTAAATCGTATATCTTTTGACATTTTTAAATTTTATGAGGTGTAAAGTTTTTTTATAAACTTAGGGGATCACTTTTGACAAGAAAGCGCTACAGATAAAGAAATTTTTGATTAAAAAGTTGATTTTGATAGAATATTGTACTCGTAATGTGAAAAAACATGGCCTTTGAAATTTCGAAACAATCTAATTATCCTAAGAAAGGCAACATTTAATATAAATAATAAATATATTTGAAAAATATTGGTTTTTAACTATTTTTGAATTAGAAGAATAGAATTGTAATAATAAATAATCTATAATTTAATTTCTTAAATATATTTAATATTTTTAAAAAGAATTTAATATAATTGATTTTCAAAGCTGATGTTGTATTTTGAATACAATGATTTTTGATGTTTGAACTTCATTTGCTTAAACTATTGTTGATTCAATATTTAGTAAACATTTTTTACGTCACAGTGTTTTTAATCCAACATTTCCTTTTTTTTTAATTTTTATGCTTCTTTTCCTTTTTGTAAAAAAATATACTTTTTGTAAAAATAAAAATTTGATTGAAATATAAAGAAAATTAGTACAAGTCTTAAAAAAAAATCTTAAAAATATTACAATTCAACTCAATTTATGGTTTTTCTATAAACACCGCTACACTTTTTTCTATTTTCTGCGAAAACAATGTTCTATACCCTTTAGATTTTTTACAAATGAAATGCCAATAAGACGTTTCTCCAGGAAAATCAAATTTAAAAGAAATATCTAGAAGTTGTACTATAAAGTATGGAATTGAATTCTCATAGAAAGTGTTTTTAATTTTTTTTAAACGTATCGATGTATTTATTATTGTTTATTGCATCTTGCTTTTTTATGATATATTGCGCCACTTACAAGAAAAACTAGAAAGTTATATTTTTAGGAGAAAAAATTCCCCCGGCCTCAAAAATGATTTAGCCCGCATAAAAACCGATAGAATGCCTTTCTCATATTAGCAGAAACTTTATAAAAATAATGGAAAAAATAACAAAGTGGAGTTTTCTAGAAAATATTTTTTTCATGTTTTCAAAATTCGAAGAAAAAAAAGGAAAAATATTTTCTGGAAAACCCCAATATTTTTAAAAAGTTTCTGCTAATACAAGAAAGTCATCCTAACAGTTTTATGTGGACCAAACCATTTTTTAGGCCGGGGAATTTTTTTCCTCTAAAAATATAATTTTCTAATTTCTCTCTCAAATTATGCAAGTTATTACAGAAGAGCAAGAGGCATTTTTTTGTAAAACTTTTTTGAACGTCCAAATTTTTATTTAAAATTTTTGTCGTTCTTTGCGAGGAAAATGAGTAAATTCGATTTTATGAAAAAAATTCTCCTGTCCATAAAAGTAATTTAGCTCACACACAACTTACAGGATATTTTCTTTATAGAAGACCAAATTCAATTAAAAAATTAGCAAGAAATATAAGAGTGGGTTTTTTGAGAAAATCGACTTTAAATGTTTTTAGATTCTTATAGAAATAAAATGCCAATGAAACGTCGTTTAAGAAGTTGCACTATAAAACACAGAATTGGATTTCCATAGAAAGTGTTTTTATTCTTGAAAAAATATATCGATTTATTATTTACTGTTAATAATTCATTAAAAAATATCGAATAAATAGTAATTCAATAGAAAAAAATCATATTTCCTGAAAGAAATTAGCAAGTCTCTTAAAAAAATAATAGGCACTACAAACGAAATAAAAATCCTCAAATAAAAATGAAAATTCAATTAACATAAGCCCTTTTTCATAAAATCCTAAGGGTTCTGTCAGTGTGTGTGTATTTATATGTATGTATGCTTTCGCGCTCGCGAGTGTACACATGTATATGAATGTACATGTACATCGAGGTGGAAATCGAACATCTACGCGAAACATCTAAACACCAGACAGCTATCTCACCCCCTGCCACCAGGGCCCTCGCACTCGCGAAATCACAAGAGAAGTCAAAACTGTCGTTAATAAGCTTTTCCTACTCGTCAGCCTGGTCACGCGTCTTCTATAATAACCTAAAAGCCCGATGTAAGTGCACTAGCTCTCGTCGTGCTTTATACGTTATGCTACACCAAAAGGTGTACTCAACCGTGGCCGTGGTGCCACCTGACAGACCCTGAGAAATTCGTGAGAAAACTGGAACTTCCATCGACCATGCGCGAGAACTTTAATCGAATTTCGTCGCTTACGGTGGCGACAATGGACCACTTTCTACCCCTAAGGATGAGGGATGCAGCCAAACAGATTGCTTCCGAAAAACTGACCTTCGAATTTCCTCGTTACCCTCCCAGATTCAACTTTAGTTTCAGATTTCTAACCTTTCTAGCCTAAAAAACTCGTTCGAACACATTTTGGACCACCACTTTTTCTTGAAAGGTCTATTGTTGAAAAGTCATTTTACCTTGATGTTTTGATTATTAGGAATCATTAATAATGGGTCTCGCAAGTTGTTAATTTGTCCCCTGCAACTGGGCCAAGAGAGGGAGCATAAAATCTTGGACTTCTAGGCTTCATAAACACGTAATTGAATGATAAAAACATTGAAAATTATATGGAAACGGCTTTTCAAAAAACAACAATCATTCTACTTCACTATCGATTTTCAAATGACAGGCAGCGACAGTTGCGGCGAAGTCTGCAAACTCCGGCCTTTCACTTCAAGGTCGGAATTTAATATCACTTCCGATACGCTTTGCGAGGAAGGTACCGGGAGTTTGACTTCTCGGTGTTTCTTCATTACATTCAAGAAATATACTCGATTTTCTCTTATCTGAAATACATTTTTTGGTGGAGAAAATTACTGTTAAAGTTGTTGAAGATTTGATTGTCACGTGGCGGATATTCACTTGAGAATACTACGCATTTACGCAATGGCAGGTCCGGTTAAAAAACGTGAAGTGCAGCAAAAGTGTGCGAAAACGAGTGATGACGAGAGCGATAATGCTTCATCTGGAAGTGAAGACAATGAAAATCAAGTGGCGCAAGAACAGGTGAGATAAAACAAACTTTTTATGCATTAAATACTTGATCTGTCAATTCTCGCATTCCTAACCTCAATTTCAATCACGAGACAGATTTCTACCGGTCTGCACATCGGGAGCTAGAATCTAGACGTCTGGAATTTCAAATCGAATTTTTATTTTAGCCTGACATGAATTTTGTTTTAATTTTTCCAGAATGTACTTTGTTTCATGACCAAATTTTTCAAAAATGAGTCATTCAACCTCGTGTTCTCTGTTTCTTAAAATTGCAGTTGCATTGTGTTCAATTGTGTTGCATGGTGTTGCATCCAATCATATCTAAGCATATCCAATGACAATTAGCATACTGAATTGTATATTGGGTTGCCATTTGTCAGGGGTTTTTCTTCGTTGTAACCAATTTTGAAAGCAAATATTTTATGTCAAATATAAACAATTTTTGAAAGGAATTTTATTTATTTGACTTATTTTATTTATTATATATAGATTTATTTGAATGTTATTATTTTTTATTGTTTGACTTTATTCTGCGCGGGGATAAATTATTTTAAAATACATAAATATTTAATGAATTTATGTATTCAACGCATTCTTGATATAATAATTTAATGTAATATTATAATTAAAATATACCGATAAGCCATAAATTAACAAATTTTTATGTACGTCGAGTGCACAATCATATGTAATGATGATTATTATCTCAAGTGAATTTAATCAGTTGCAACTTTCAAAATCAGGGTCTCCAGTAGGGTGTCCCAAAAAATGCATTGCAAATTTTTTTTCACTTTAGAGGGTGAGACCCCCCCCCCCTAAAAAAAAGTCCATTTCCGGAGAAAGAAACTCCGCATTTACCTTGGGAAAATTTAACATGGAAGGGAATTTCAAAAAATTGGACTGATACTTCAGGGTTTGATCAGAAGCTGCCAAATGTTTTAGAGATTGACGAGGAGTGTATACGGAATAAAACCATACCAATAACTTTCATTTTTAACCCACCCTTACCCCCCTACAACGCCCCAAATAAGACCCAAAAATAAAAAAACTACATTTTTACGTATTATTGTTAATTTTCAACATTTTCTGCCGTCCTTTTTAACACAAATTACTTATGGACAATTTGAATATCTTCATGCTTTTTCAAACAAATTTAAATTGTTTAAATAAATTTAACTTATTGAAACAATTATTTTTTTCCAAAAAATGTAAAAAATAATCGTATTTTTTAAATTAAATGTAATAGTTGTTAATTGTTACAAGTAGTATTTTTTTAAAACATTATGTAATTATTTAAATAACCAATATTGCTTATTTTCAAAAATTCTTATACTCGGTCCAGAAAAATATCACTTTTTTATAAAATTGGTATCCTATGCTACGTATTGTTGATTACTTACATAACTTTGATACTTTTCTTCTAATGCTTAACAAATTTCTATTTGTTTAAACAATTTTTATTTGCTCAAGCAGTTTTTTTCAAACTTTAAAAAAATGATATAAAATAGAACACATACAATTATTTTTCTGACTGTATAGTGTATAGAAAGAATGTATTATCCATTCACAATTTGAAGTAAATTTGAAAGTAAACAAGAATTAATTTAAAGAATGACATAAATAAAGTTTTTATCAGAATTTACCATGTCTCAAAATAATTGTTTAAACAAATTATATTTCTTTAAGCAATTAAAAAGTGGTTAATATATCCTTTCTATACAGTATACAGTCAGAAAAATAATTGTATGTGTTCTATTAATTATTATTTTTTAAATTTTTCGAAAGAAAACTGCTTAAGCAAATAAAAATTGTTTAAACAAATACATACAAATATTTGGTCATATTTGGGGCCTTGCGGGGTGGAGGGATAAGGAGGGGTTAGAAGTGAAAGTTATTGATATGGTTTTATTACGTAGACACTTCTCTTCAATCCCTGAAAAATTTGACAACTTTCAATCAAACCCTGAAGGATCAGTCCAATTTTTCGAAAATCCACAATTTTCCCATGTTAAGTATATGGGGTTTTCAAGTGCCAGGTGGCACGTGTTAATATTGGAATTTCGAAAGAAAAAAATACGCATTTTCTTTCTCCGGAAATAGAAACTTTGGGGGGGGGGTGTCTTGCCCTCTAGCTCGAAAAACTTTTTTTTGACCACCCTAGTGTTCAGTTGACCGGGAAATCGGAAAGAGACCGGGAATTATTTGATTCAATGACCGGGATTTTTCTCCAATGTACTACATAATATGCAAATTAAAAGTGGTTTCATATATTTCGTTACTCTAATTGAAGGGTGGAGTAGTAATAATTTTTTTTCTCTTCACGATATTTTTTGAAATTATTATCGTTTATTGAAAACAGAAAAATTTCTTCTTTTTATAGTCCTTTCACCGAATAATCGATATTGTCACACTAAATATTGATTTTCTCGGAACAGAATAATTTGTTTGTATCAAGCATTTGTTATTCTTATTTAGCTTTCCAATATCTCGGGAGCAAATTTTTATTTTTTATTTAAACTAAAGATTTAATTTCTTATCGCAATCTGAAGCCTACCCTGTTCCAATTTGTCGTCAGTGCTACTTAAGAGATTGTCAGCTGACACATCTATTTCCTCAAAAATGGATGGCAGTTTCAAATCAAATTTTTTTGGTCTCAAATCAGCAACACGTCATCTTGGAAGTGAACTTTGGTCTTATCTTTAAATGCTGATTTCGATTTTACAGAATGTTTTTTCGATCTCCCAAAAAATTTTAATTTTGTTGATTATCTAGTTCTGTACTACGACCCTTCAATTCTGAGTTGGAACAGGAAATTTTCGAAAACAATTAAAATTGTATGTTGCGGTATCGAATTTGAGTAAATATAATTTTTAGTTTGCAGGGTTCGGATCGTGCGACTTTATCAACATTTTTTGACTTTAGAAAAAGTGCGACATTTTGCGACTCATTGATTCATTCAAAATTATGTAAAATTTAAACATGACAAAATTGCACCATTTTAATTGTGAGCATTAAAAATCAAATAATTTCCCATTGAAGCTTTACAAATAGGTAATTTGAAACTATTAGCGTTTGAAATCCAACCATTTCTAATTTCGCGAATCCATATTCAAAGTTTTAATTATTTCAAAATGTAAGTCTTAACAGTTGAACATTTTGAGGTCGAAAACGCTTCAAATGAATTAATTTCAAATGAAGTTATTAAAAATGAATAATTTCCTATGTCAATTATACATTTTCGAATTAAAAGCATTAACAGTTGAGTAATTTTTAGTTTAAAGTGCTGAAAATTAATTTTCCTACAATTCTGAGCGTTCGAATTACAAACTAATTTGCGTTTAATTTTAAAAACATTTGATTAGTTCAAATTAAATAAACCTACAAGTAAAAATATGCATCAGGATTTAATAATATGAAATTAATAGCGTGTGCAACTAGACACTTTTAAATTTAAAGCGTTAAGAATTCAATATAAAATCTCTTTAATTTAAAGCTCCAAAGCGTTCAAACTTTAATAATTAATTTGTAATATTAATGATAAATTGAGTTTAAAATCCTTCGCAGTCAATAAGAATTAATATAAAAATAGGTTTGAATTTGGAATGGAATGAAGTATAAATTACTCATTGGAGGTAAGCATTTTTCGAATTTTCAAGAATTTCAATTTACAAAAAATTAAAACTTTAAAAGTATGCCAATTAAAAAAAACGTTAAATTAACAAAACTTCAAAATTTAAGAAATCAATTAAAAATAAATTTAAATTCCTCTTTATCATTAGACGTTCAAATTTAACCACGTAATTCTTGGAAATTGAACAAATAATGAAAAAATAGTGTGTTGTCGAAATTGGATCTTTAGATTATTGGATGTTTTAATTTCCAAGAATTTCCTAGTTAAAACTTCAAAATTAAGGAAACAAATTAATTTCAAAATGTAGGCATCTGGAAGACGTTCGGGATTTCAAAGTTGCTGCTTTTTTTGCATTATATTGAACAATTTTATGCGGCGTTTTTGTGACTTTTTTCGAAATTCTTCCGACTTTTTTTAAAATTTTTATGCGAGCAATGCTACTTTTTTAAAGCCTTCTAGTTGATCCAAACCCTAGTTTGGAACAGGGAATTTCTGTGAATAATTATAGTTTTTACTTTGGGACAAGGAATTTTAGTAAAGAATTATAATTTTGAGTTTGGCACAGGGAATATTGGGACTGGGAATTCCCGCAAAGAATTATAATTTTCACATTCGAACTGGGAATTTCTTAAAGAATGAGAATATTGTCCTGGAACAGATAATGTTTTACATGGGGCGGAAATTTTTGAAAAGAATTTTAGTACTAATTTAGAAGAAGGGAATTAAAAAAAAATCCCTGTTCCAAGTCAGAATTTTTCACAATTTTAAACTTCCCCATTCCAAATTTTGGAAAAAGAGAGTTACTATATTTCTGAATTATGACAGAAAATTTAATTAATATAAATTATTACAAATATATAAATTATTATGAATATGTAAATTATTATAAATATAATTCTGACTTGGAACAGGGAATTTTGGAAAACAAAAAAAGGGTGGTAGTAGAGAACTAGATAACGAACAAAATCGGGATTTTCCAGGAGAGCGAAAAACATTTTGCAAAATCGAAACCACCACTCAAAGATAAGAAAAAAACTACTTCCGAGATGACGGCTAGCTGATACAAGCCCGCACAAATTTTATCAGAAACAGTTATTCATTTTCGAGGAAATAGATGTGTCAGCTGACAATCTCGAAATGTCATTGACCACAAATTGGAACAGGCTAGGCTGCGGATTGCGATAAAAAATGTAATCTTAAGTTTAAATAAAAAATAAAAACTTATTCCCGAGATATTGAGTTTCTGAATGAGGGCAAAAAAGTTTTGATCTGTACCACTTCCGAGTAAATCGTCCAAAAATTATAAGGTTTCAATTTCACAGGTTTTGAAAATCGGGTTTCGGTAGAGATTGAAAATCAAATTTTCAATTTAAAAAAAATAATAAAAACTACTACTACGCTACGAACTACTGCTACTACTACCCTAAGATACTACTCTAAATTTTCACCTAAAATTTAAATTATTTTTTTTATTACTGCATTACAAAATAAGAATTTGAACAAATCTTTTTATCACGACGTGTGTTTGCTTTTTTAAGAATTTTTTATGTAATAAACCCATTTTCGAAAAAATGTTGGTTATCTAGTTCTGTACAACCACCCTTCGAATGTAGTTATGATTTGGAACAGGGAATTTCAATAAAGAATTATAACTTTCATTTTCTAACAGGCAATTTCCGTAGAGAATGATAATTTTCACTTCAGGAGTGGAAATTTTTGTAAAGAATTATTATTATTATTATAAATATCATAATTTTAATTCTGATTTAGATGAAGGGAATTAAAAAAAAGACCCTGTTCAAATTTAGAATTACAATTCTTTTACAAAATTGTTTGTTTCCAATGAGAATTATAATTCTTATGACCGAAAATTACCTGATATTCCAGCTCAGAATTAAAATTCTTTTCCAAAATTCCCTGGTCTAAATCAGAAATCTTTGAAATCTTCTTAAATGTTTAAAAATCGCTTGAAATCTTTACAAATTGTTTTAAATCATTCAAATCTGTTGAACTCTTTTAAATTTACCGGGAGTAAATTGGGAATTTATAATCATCACTCAATTAACACCCTTAAATTCTATAAAGAATTGAAAACAAAATATTGTAAAAAGTGTAATTTTGCAAAGAGATCGGATTTAAAACATGGTGAAAAAATAGGTAATATATACTTGGTTAATCCATTGGACTGGCCCCCCTTCGCGTTAAAATGTTGAAAACTGGGAAAGCGTAAGAAATTAACAATTTAAAAATGTTATGCATCCAAAGTTTACAATCCTTGAATCGAAATCTAAAACATGTAAACTAATTCAAGTAATAAACCCTAAACACGGATGAAAATTCTTAATAATACTATTGCAGGGTGTCTACTCACCTGGAAACCCCAGAATATCAGGTAATTTTGTTTGTCAAAGAAAAGTCGGAATTTTTTCGAGCTTGCTTGAATTTGTTTTAAATATTGCAATATTAGATTAAATTACTGTTTTTTGTAAAAATAAAGTTATAGTACTGGACAGTACTGGATTTATACTTCATCAAATCAAACTTCTTTTTATCATTTTCACTAATCTCTTGAAAATATATTTGATTGAAAGTATTAATATGTTGAGTATGCACTGTATTACTTATGTTTTTTAGTATTATTCATTTCTTTAATTATTCGATAGTGATTCAGATATATGAACTAAAAAAACATTGTTAATAATAAACTCGCGTAATTGTTGTATACTTCTCGCTATTTTCTAAATTTTCCGATTTTTTAATAAATATAGTTAATTAAAATTTGACCATTCACAGGTGGATAATTGAAAGGTTGTGTAAAAATTTCACAAAAATGTCAAAGATTTCGTACAGGTTTTGGAATATTTCAAAGATTTCACAAAGAGTTCAAAGGTTTCAAAATATTTCCAAAATATCAGGAAGATTTCAAATATTTCATGAGACCGCTTGTTGGAAATGTATTTTCACAGTAAAATATAATAAATTACAATAACATGCAAAAATTTGAAAGATTTAACAAATATTTCAAAGATTTCACAAACATTTTCAAAGATTTCACAAAAATATCGAAGGATTTGAAAAGATTTCGCTTAAATTTCAGAAAAACTTCAAAGATTTCACAAAAGACCACACGAAATTTCAGATATATTTCAAAGATTTCACAAACATTTCAAAAGATTTCACAAAGAGTTCAAAGATTTCAAAAGATTTCCGGTTTTTTAATGTAATAATGTGTAATGCTTTGATGGGTTGTAGGGTCAGAATCGTTTAAAAAAATGCGATTCTTAATACTTAAATGGCTATGAGTGGAAAAAATTATACCTGGAAAACTCTAGAGATACCTTGAAAAATCCAGGAGTAGGGTCGTTGCATGATTGGCAACAATTGCATTTTTCATCAATAAATTCCTAATAATAATATTTTCATACATTCAAAGCATTCAAAGATGAATTTTAAATACAAAGTCGCAAAAAGCTCTATTTGAAATTATGTTTAGGGAAATTATGCACGTAGATAAATAATTTGCAAGTAATGAAGGCATCTTATGAGTCCTTTCAATGTTTCATTCCAGGGAATGGAAATTCAAGTAGACTTCGAAGGACGAAATCCTCAGGATCCAGATTTTCATGGAATCAAGACCCTTTTACAGCAACTTTTCCTCAAGGCACACGTAGATTTAAGCAACCTCACAGATTTGATAATTGGACAAAACTACGTTGGGTCAGTTGTGAAACAATCGCAGGAAGATGAAGGTTCTGAGGATGAAGATGACGATGCTAACGACGTGTTCGGAATTACGACTGTGATCAACATTTCGAATAGACAGGTACAGGTACTAATATAACTTTTTATTATCCTTTTTAAATAAAAAATTCCCTTTCTAATTTGCAAATTCCCAATAATAATGAATTATTTTTCAGAACGTACCATGCATTCAAGATTTGCGTGACTTGCTGAAACAAATGGCCAATGACCACGCAACCGATGCGACCAATACAATGATAAAGAACGTTCTTGAAAACGACGCTGCACCTCTAGGTTTGCTGATCAACGAACGTTTCGTCAACATTCCTGCTCAAATTTCAGTACCGCTGCTTGAAAACTTGATTTCGGAAATGAAACGAGCTACGAGTAAAAAAATGCCGTTCGATTTTTCGTACCTTATCCTCATTTGCAAATTGTACAAACCGTCGGAGCAAGAAGGGACAAACAAGAAGAAAAACAAGCGAAAGAATATGAACGAAGAACCGGAAGTTTACTGGAGCAATCCTGAGGAAGAAATTTTCGCTGAGGAGGCGACGTTTAGTTTCGAATTTTCCGTGGAATTGGACACAGACAGTGGACTCTCTGGAACCTGGGCTGAAACGGACAAAGAAATGACTCCCTACAGAAGAGTTCTTTTGTTCGAGGCTTCGAAACTTCCAGCAATCTTGGATAAAATAAAGAATGAAATTAAGTAAGCTTTAATTCTACAACGACCGAGAACACGGAAGGAAAATATTCTAAATTATTCTAAAAGGTATTCTAAAGTTGTTGATATTTTTTTACTTACACGTTACAACTCATTTTTGTCGATATTGTATGTTAGTTAACTCATTTATCTTTAAGAGTTCTTCAATTTTATCTCTTTTTCAAAAGAGTTTCACAGTTCATATTTTATGACCAGTTGAGATTTGTTACATACTTTTGCACGTAATCTTCCGTGTTTCATCACGACTGAATAATCGCGATTGCAAGTGATTTTTGTACTTTAATTGCAGCGAACGAAATCTGTATGTATATGAAGAGAAAAATTGTTATTTTCTCAACGCAAGCAATGAACTATAGTCATTAAGATATTTGTAATACGCTTTTGAGAATACAGACGCTTTTGTATCGCTTCACGTAAAATCCGTCTTTTACTTACAAACCTTTAGGAGCTGGAATTTCTTTCATTGAAAAAGCCGAAAAATATCTTACAAGGAGTTTAAATATGTTGCAAAAATTTCAAAGATTTCATAAACATTTCCAAAGATTTCAAAAGACATCGAAGGGTTTAAAAAGTTGTCATACATATTTCCAAGACTTTTTGAAGATTTCACAAACATTTCAAAAGATTTCACAAAAGCTTCAAAGATTTCGCCAAAATTTCAGAAAGATTTCACGAGATCTCTTGGTGGAAAGGTATTTTCACAATAAATTACAATAATATGCAAAAATTTCGAAGATTTTACAAACGTCTCTAAATATTTCACAAAAAGTTCAAAGATTTAACTAGATATCGAGAGATTTCAAAGAATTCGAAGATTTTACCAAAATTTCAAAAAGATTTCAAAGATTTCACAGAGTTCAAAGGTTTCAAAAAATTGCATAAAAATTTCAAAGATTTGACAAACATTTGAACAAATTTCGCAGAGTTCAAAGGTTTCACAAAAGGTTTACAGATTTCGCAAAAATTTCAAGAGATCTTTTGGTGGAAATGTATTTTCACAATAAATTACAAAACTATGAAAATTGCAATTGTTTGTAAAAATTGGTGAGTACTTGTAAAATTTGATAAGTGTCCGAATTCTAGTGGAATTATTTTTGTAATTTTCTACAATTTCTAACGTTTTTTTTAATACCATAGAAAATTATAAAAATAATTCTACCAGACGATGACAGTTTTTGATAGAATTCGGACACTTACCAAATTTTACATGTAATTACGAATTTTTGACAAAAAATTTCAATTTTCAAGTTGCTACTTTATTGTAGTTTATTGTGTTTTTTTGTGAAAATAAATTTCCACCAGGGAAAGAAATGAATTTTTAATCAAGAAGATTCATTTTCTACTAAAAAATGCGAATTTTCAACCAAATAGTTAACTTTTCAAGTAAAAAATATCAATTTTCAACCAAAGAAAAACGAATTTTTAACAAAATAGTTTTCAACTAAAGAATATTCGACTAAAATGATAAATCTTTAAAAAAAATCATTTTTAATAAAGTAGTTCAACTTTCAACCAAGTGGTTGAATTTTCGAGCAAAGAAATTAATTTTATTTTATTAAGATGATGAATTTTTAAACCAAAAGAAATTTTTTTTAATCAATTAGTTTAGCTTTCTACCAAGTACTTAATTTTTAAACCAAAATATGAATTTTCAACAGTACGGTTCAGTTTTCAACCAAAGAAATGAATATTCAACTAAAATTATGAATCTTAAACAAAAAAATGAATTTCTGATAAAGTAGTTGAATTTTCAAGCGAAGAAATGAATTTCTAACCAAAAAGATGAATTTTCTGCCAAAAAAAGACGAATTTTCAACAAAATACATGAATTTTTAACTAAATACGTGAATTTTCAATTAAAAGAGGTCTGTGGTCGATTCTGAACCAATCTATTCAGATTATTACATTTCCTAAATAGGAAAAGAAATAATAAAAAATCATAGTTTCTAAATTTGCTAATATTTAAAAACATCCTTTGTACAAAATTTAAATGAAACTAATTTTTCAACAAATTGAGGTAGAAATTTGTTGGCCTCAATTAAAAGAACTTTCAAAAATATTCATAAGTAAAGACGGCAGATTGGAACGAATTTCGAGCTTAGTGGCTCTATTTTAAAATTCATTTAAGATCGAAATGAAATCTGCTTTCTCATGAATAATTTTATGTACCGAAATCAGAGCATGACAAAAATTCACAAATCAAAATTAGATTTCCAAACTACCTCCATTAGAGATAATTACATAACAAAACAATTTTCAGTCTGGAAAGAAACGAATTTTCAACCAAAAACATGAATTTTCAATTAAAATGATAAATTTTCACCCATAAATATGAATTTTCAACAAAAAAGTTAATTTTTAACAAAATAGTTCAAGTTCCAACCAAAGAAATGAATTTTTAATAAAGTAGTTCAACTTTCAATTAATTAGTTTAAATTTTCCAGCAAAGAAATTAATTTTTAACCAAAAAATACGAATTATCTGCAAAATACATGAATTTTGAACTAAATACGTGAATTTACTATAAAAAAAGATTTGTGTTTGATTCTAAACCAATCTATTCAGATTATTACATTTTCTTAATAGGGAAAGAATCAATAAAAAATCATATATTTCTAAAATTGCTAAGATTTAAAAACATTTGTACAAAATTTAAATAAAAATAATTTTTCAACAAATTGAGGTAAAAAATGTTTGGCCTCAATTAAAAGAACTGTCAAAAATATTCATAAGCAAACCCTGCAGATTGAAACGAATCTTGAACTACCTTCTTTCCGGCTCATTAGAGACAATTACATAACAGATCAGTTTTCAGTCAAGAAAAAAAAACGAATTTTCAATGAAAGAAATTAATTTTTACCCAAAAAAAGACGAATGTTTAACAAAATACATGAATTTTCAAGTAAAAAAGGTAAATTTTCAACAAAAAAATGAATTACCAATAAAATAGTTAAATTTTCAACCAAGGAAATAAATTTTCAATTAAAAATGATGAATCTTCAACAAAAAAAGAGATTTTTTAAATAAAATAGTTCAGCTTTCAAGCACGTAGTTAAATTTTCAACTGAAAATATGAATTTTCAACAAAAAAGTTCATTTTCAACCAAATAGTTGCATTTTCTTGTTCAAGAGTAGCCTCTCGGAAAAGCTATAACTCTCAATTGAAATAAAAGAGGAATTAAAGTAAAAAAGAACAATATTTATTTAGTACAGTTAACGTTACTAAATTTTCGTACACTAATCTTAGCTCAACAATCTTAAATTCTATTTTCAATTCTTGGCACTGTGGCGAAACGATTATCAAAATAAAAGTGTTATGAAGGTCCATTCGCGAATTTGAAAGATTGTCTAGTGGGCTTCGCTCTTCTCCTCATGGTTCCCAAAATGTTCAACATTTCAGAAACTGCTGGAGGTGCACTTTCAGCTTCTTGTTTTCGCCTTCGTTCTTCTTCTCTTTCTTTCTATTATTCCAAAGAAATATGATTAACTTGTGATTGATTCTAATTATTATATAGACTTTTAGATTATTTAAAGAAATTACTTAGACTTACCTCAGTATGTTTAAGAGTAAACCTTCCGCCTTTTATCTGGTTGATGATATCATCAATGGCTAAAAAGATAAAAATGACATTAGTAATATTCTAAAATCTAAATCAGAAATTACCACCCATAATAATTTCTAGATTAATCTGACAAAGAGGAAACAATTTCAGAAGTACACACCAGGCTGTTGCAAAATCGTCGTTGGTTTTTTGGTGATCCCAAGCATTTTCTCCATGTCGCTAACAGCGGATTCCCTCTCTCCGGACATTTTTTCCCTTGTAATTAATTTAAGAGAGGATTGATTATTGGCAAACATCGGCGGAGGTGGTGGTGGTGGTGGGGGAGGTGGCGGAGGAGGTTGATTTCGTTTTGCTTCCATGTCTGCTAATTTGCTTTCCAA
Source organism: Andricus curvator (assembly GCA_932195095.1). Lineage (NCBI taxonomy): Eukaryota > Metazoa > Arthropoda > Insecta > Hymenoptera > Cynipidae > Andricus > Andricus curvator. The sequence continues at coordinate 533,291 of CAKNYM010052567.1, forward strand.
TTCTTTGACAACTACCTCCAAGTTTTCAGCCGTCTTCTCTGCTCTCTCCGCCTTCTGCATAACCATTTCGAGTTCCGACTCGGCGAGTCTGAGCTTCTCTTCAACAATTTCAAACTCCACGTCCGACTCCTTCTCCTCTAATTTTTCTTGTAAGAGTAGAATCTGAGTTGCGTGATTCTGCTGCTCTTCTTCTAATAATCTTTTCAGAGATTCAACCTCCTGGAGGACGGTCACTAATCTTCCACCTGGCTCGTCGCCTACTTCTGCCATGAGAAGAGCGGATTGATGAGCGAGGACGTTCCTCTCTTTTTGAACCTGAAAAATCATTTGCTGTTAAAAATACGGATTTTTTTATCGATTTTAAGTTGGGAATCCGACTGGGAACTTGAAGGATTGTAAGATTTTTTGGATTTGAAAAAGAAACTTACTCTATCAGCTTCTATCTTCATCATCTTGGCATTTTCCCTTTCTCGATCACATTGAGTTTTTAGAGTCTGTACTTCTTCAGCAACCATCCTTGTAATGCGTTCCATATTTTCTTGCTTCTGCCTTAATTCCCTCATTTTTTCTTCGTCTGTAATCCAATATATTTTTTTATTCGCAATTTATACTAACAGTTTTTTAGTTTGAAGGATGAATTTATGAATTACAACTTACCGGTTTGTCTAGCAGCTTTTTCTTCTTCTAGCTGGGCAGTTAAAACTGTAACTTGCTCTTGAGCTTCGAATTCTTGTAATCGTGCTGAATTCAATTCCGTCTGTAGCCTCGCAACTTCTTTGCTTAATTCTGAATTAGAATAAATAATAATTAGTTGTATTCCTGTTCCAGTAAATCTACTACAGGCTTGCCACTGCACCGGGGGAAACGACCAAGAATGACAGTGAATTTATTTTTAACCGGGAATTTAGAAAATTTGTAGAAGAAAAACCTACACTCACTTGAAATATTACAAATTAAATATCACATAATGTAATCAAATTAAAAATAAGTTTGATTTCGACTTTTTAAAAATATTTAGTTTAATTGTTAACTTTTTCAATGATTAAATCATTCAGTTTACAATGCGTAATTATAAAATCTTTTACTTAAATAAATTTCCATTTTACGTCTTCATTTTTAAGCATCCCTTTCAATTTAAAGAATTCTAAAATGCAATTTCGGAGACTTAAACAATTAAAAATTAAAAGCTTTTGAATTTTAAAATTTTTGATAAAAAAGTTTTAAGTGAATATAAATTAATCAATTATTTTTCAAATAGTTCGAGTGTAAAAAATTGAACAATCATTGACTTTATAAGACGATTCTGAAACTGTTCCTAATTAAACAATTTATAGATTTTAACGTTGAAAATTTAATTTTTTCAACTCGAAAGCCTTAGTTGTTAAACCAATTTACACGTCCGATTGAAACTTTATAAACTATTTTTAATTTTAAAATAAGTTCAAATTAATAAATTCTCAATTAAACGCTTTTATTAAATTTCAAGTTCTGTTCAAATATTATTTCAGTCTAAAATATTCTATTTATAACTCATTCAATTCGAAATTTTTCATTTAAAAAAAAAAGAACAAATGTTTAATATTTAGCAACATTTGTCTGTTCATTTAGAATGAGCAATTATAAATCAAATATTCAAAACTGAACAATTTAAAAGTGAATATTTTGAAATAGAAAGTCTTGACTCGTTAAAATTTGGAAATGGTAAATTTAAGCTTTGAACGTTGCAATTTTAATTGTTCCATTAAAGAAAAATTTAATTTGTAAGTGAAAATGTTCAATTTTAATGTATAAATAACAACTGAATAATTATTTAATTTGAAACGACTTAAAATGTGAATAATTCAACTTGAAAGGATTTGTGTATAAAAAAAGTTTGAATTTCACAATTATAATTTTAAAAGAAAGGGAAGACATTTTCATATTTAATTATTTTCCGGCTTGGAAGAGGAACTTTTTGTTTTTTTACATATTTATTGAGTTTGAGGCAAGCAAATGTTGTATTTTGAACATTTTCATTGAGTTTGCAACGAGGAAAATTTAGTTTTTAATTTTTTGTTGATTTGGCAAGGGGACACTTTATATTTCTAAGATTTTTATCCAGTTGGAAGGGAAAAAATTATAGTTTTAAATTCTTTCTGAATTGGAAGAGGCCTTTTTTTGTTTTTATCATTTTTATTGAGTCGGAAGGGATGAAATTTTGGTATATTTTTCTTTGTCTGAATTGGAAGAAGCCGTTTTATATTTTTAAAATTTGTATCGAGTTGTGGAAAGGAGGAAATTTTGGTTTTCAATGTTTTTGAATTGGAAGAAGGCTAATTTTATATTTTTTATATTTGTATCGAGTTGGAATGGAAAAAATTTTGGTTTTCGATGTTTTATGAATTGGAACGATAATTTTTTTTCAACATTTTTATTGAGTTAGAAGAGAGGAATTTTTTTTTTTAATTGGAGGCCATTTTTTCTTTTTAGCATTTTTATTGAGTTGAAAGGTGGGCCTTTGATTTTCGATCTTATTCTGAATTTTAGGAGGGTAATTTTTAACTTTTTGATTGAGTTGGAAGGGAGAATATATGGTTTTTCAATTGTTTCTGAATTGAAAGGGGGACATTTTTTCTTTTTAAGATTTTTATCGAGGAAATTTTGGTTTTAATTTTTTCTGAAATGGTAGAGGAAATTTTTTTATTTTTAAAACCTTTATCCAGTTGGAAGGAAGGAAATTTTAGTTTCCATTTTTTTCTGAACTGGAAGAGGCACTTCTCTTGTTCTGAACATTTTTATTGAGTTGGAAAGGAGGAAATTTTGGTTATTAATTGTTTTTCTGAACTGGAAGAGGCCAATTTTTTTAAAAACATTTTTATTGAGCGGATGGGTTGAAAATCAGATATTTTTAATATTCAGCTGAAAGGAAGGATTTGTTTTAATTCAGAGAAGTGAAAATGATAGCGTGGATGTACATTTTTTAACCAGAAATGGTTGAATTGTTCAATTCATGAAAGTTACAATTTTTTATTTTTCAGTTCAACTACATTTAATTTCAAATTGTTTAATTGGATAGCGTTAAAAGCTTTTTTAAGAGTTCGAATTTTTTTATTTCAATGAACATGAAAATATTTTTGAACCGGAAATGACCTGTAATATTTTTCCTTGATTAAAACGGTCACCCTAGTTATTCAAAAAGACTGATTTTGTCAATTTAAAAATATTTTTTCAAATGGTACTGGAGGTAGCATATTCATAATAAAATTAGCAATATGGTTCAATACCTCTGACGGTTTCTCTCATCTGTTCCAAATCTTCGTTATTAGAATCGACCTCATCGGATAAATCCACATCCGGCAAGCCATCCGGATTGGATTCCAATATCTTTTGCGCTATCACCTGAGACCTTCTCTTAAGTTCCCGATTCTGTCTGTACCACTGAAAGAACGGAAGCAGAGAATGTAAATTTGCAGGGCGTACGTGTTATAGAATTAAAATGATATCAGTCTTGTTCGCAAAGTAATCCGCTTAAATCGCGGAAGTACTTATAAGTATAGGAGTGATTATATTCGCCCTACTTGAGATGCTTGCTGCATCGCCTTATGCATTGCTCCTGTCTCGACGTCATATTGCCTCTTAAGCTGCTCATACTCTTTGCAGACCGCCTCGGAAACTGTAGAAGGAAATACGTTATTTGCATGATAAACAGGGCTTTCTTTCATCAATGATAGGAGCCACGACATGATCAGAGCTTAAATAGAAAAGCTGCAATATCTTTGGCATCTTTGGTTATTTATTTGCTCATTGCAACATGTATGTCTTTTTGTTTTTTGACAGCCTCTCAATCATTTGTTTTTAAGTTGCAAATTTGAAAGAAATGACAATTTATTAACAAAAATATAGTTAGTACTGCTCAATTTCTTACTTCGTACATACATATTTTAGATCTATACTTCAGTAGTCCCAAGGAAAAACCTAGTGGCATTTACCATAGATGTTATTTTCCCATGCAAGTATGCCTAAAAACATTCACAATAGCAAATGTCACTTAAGGTAAATGTCCCAGTAATCTTGATGGTCCCTAAAATCGCGAAACTTGCTTATAATTAGAATATATTGTTAAAAAATACGTTAAAAGTAATATTTAATGATAAAATCCACTTATTTTTAGCATTTTATAACATCAAACGGAATTTCAATCAATGAAAATGAGATAAAAAGCGAGAAAAATATCGTCACGATTACTGGGACGTTTACCTTACTAGGTTTTCTGTAGGACAGCAGATATTTATCTCGACAATATATATTTTTCTCAAGAGTTTAGAAACATCAAGCGTATCAGTTTTTAAATTAATTTGAATATTTGAGAATAAATTACAGGGATCACAGTTCGTCCCCTTTTTTACCTAATCCCCTTTTCTCTCCCTTAAATTTGAACTATCCCCTAAAACACCCAAAATCGAGAATTTTGACCCATTTTTGAACAAGGTTACGATTAATTTTTGAAGAATCGTAAGCAAAATTAGAGACAATAGAAAACAAAACGATCTGAAAGAGATTCTTCCTGGTCACATCAATTTCAAATTTTTCCTAAACAATTTTTTGCCAATATTATGTAGACTGGAAGGACATCGAAGACTGCGAAGACTGCGAAGAAAACGCTAACGATTTCATCAAGAAACCAAACTCGAAAGATAAATCAATGTTGTATTTACGAATAAAAACAATCTTTATAGAAACTTCACAGGTCAAAATGCTCTAAAAAACAGGGGAAACAAAGAGATTTTTCACGAAATAGGGGTATAAAATCTGTTAAATATTTGAAGGGTGGCACTACTGAACTAGATAACCACAGAAAATCGGATTTTTTCAGAAGAGCAAAAAAAATATTCTGTAAAATCCAAATCACCACTTAAAGATAAAAAAAACCACTTCCGAGATGAAGTGTTGCTGATTCTAGCCCGCACAAACTTGATTTTAAAAAGTTATCCAGGCTAGGCTGCGGATTGCGATAAAAAGTGTAATTTTCAGACTAAATAAAAAATAAACACTTTCTCCCACTATGTTGAGTTTCTGAATGAGGTTAAAAAAGTTTTGATCTAAAAAAGTGAAACAATTCCGAGTAAATCGACTAAAAATTTTTAGGGTTACAATTTCACAGGTTTTTAAAATTGGTTTTCGGTAGCGAATGAAAATTGAATTTTCAATTTTTCATATTAAATAAAAACGTGCTACCGAGATATTGGGAAGTTAAATAAGAATAACAAATGTTTGATACAAACAAATTATTCAGTTCCGAGAAAAGCAAAATGTAGAGTGACGGTATTGCACTGAGATAGACAATTATTTAGTGACAGGACTATAAAAAGAATTTTTTTCAATAAACGATAATAATTTAAATAACATTTTTTATTACTATATTACAAAATGAGAAATCGACCAAATCTTTTTAGCATGCATTTGATTTTTTAAAGAATTTTCTATGCAATAAACCCATTTTCGAACAAATTTTGATTATCTAGATCTGCACTGGCAACCTTCATTTATATGAAGTATCTATTATGAACTACATTAAATTCAATTTGAAACTTCAAGACAAGTAGTTGATGTTTCAACCAAAAAAGATGAATTCTCAACGAAAAATGTAATAGTTGATATTTTAACCAAAAAATATGTTAATTTTAAATCAAAAACAGTTAAATTCGTACAAAAAGATGTAGTTTTAACAAAATATTTGATTTTTCAGTCAAGAAAGAAAAAAAATTTCCACCAAATTGTTCAATTTTTAACCATAAAACATGAATTCTCACCGAAAAATGTAATAGTATATATGTTAATCCTACAAAGATTTTAATTTTAAATAAAAAATAGTTAAATTTTTATTTAAAAAATAATAATTTTCAACAAAATAGTTTATTTGAAAATTTAAAAAAATATTTGAACCAAATTGTTCAATTTTCAAGACAAAAAGACGAATATTCTACAAAACAGTTGAAGTTTCAACCCAAAAAATGTCAACAAAAATGTTAATTTCGTTTGTTTTCAACCAAATGCTTGAGTATTCTACGAAAACAGTTGAATTTTTAATCAAAAGGGAACACTTTTCAACAAAATAGTTGGTTTTTCAACCTAATTCTTGAACTTTCAAGCCAAAAAAAACGAATTTCCTACAAGACAGTTGAGTTTTAAACCCAGAAAGATGAATTTAAAAAAAAATGAATACATTTTCAACCATAGAGATGAATTTTTAATTGAAATGATGAACCGCCAATAACAACCAAATTAATTTAGAACAAAGTAGTTCTACTTTTAAGCAAGTAGTTTAATTTATACCAAAAAATAATTCTCAAAGAAAAATGTAATAGTTGATATTAGTTTTACCAAAATATATTTTTATTTTGAATCAAAAAACAGTTGTATCCACGAAAAAGATTAATTTTTAACAAAATAGTTGAGTTTTCCGTATTTTAAACATAAACCTATTTTTATTTTCTTCTCCATTTTTATAAAAAAAAATAACCTTATAAAAACTAAACGTATAAATTAATATGCAAGAATGATTAAAAAGTCTCAATTTTCAATTATTTTGGACGTCGAAGAACATGAAACAAAATTTTCCCATTTTTTTCAATAAAAGCCTTTTTATTTTCTAAAACGAAAAAGCAATTTGAAATTATACTTATATTAGAACTTGTTATTCTTAAAATTATGTTTTGTTTTCTAGAATATTTAGTTGCATTTAGTATTATTATGATATTTTGTAGTTGAAATATACATAAAAAAAAGAATCCCTTAATGCACTGGAAAAAATTTCTATTTGGTTCATAACTAATAAATCCCAGATTAAATATTTTGTTCAAAATTAAATTAAATTAATTAAAAATAAATAAGTTTTATATAATTGTCAATAATTATGGTTGAAACTACGTATAAAAATACATTTTTAGACAGAAACTTAGAAATTTTCGAATTTCAATAGATTCACCATTTTAGAAATATTTTTAAATAATAAAAATGCCCAAAATATTTCGTAAGTTTGCGGAAACAATAATAATAATAATTGCAAATTTTAGGTCTCGAATTTAAAATTTGTCATTTTCAAAATTTCTGCAAGATGGTAGTAATAATCATGATTAGTTAACCACGGATTTAATGAAAGATGGTGGAATCGGTTCTTAGTCACACTTTGGAATGACACTCCGGATGCGAGAGAAAATATTATATATGCTGGGAATTCCAGTAGTTCCTTTATATATGTATATTATATAATTTACGATATAAAAGAAAGATTCTTTATACTAAAGTGTCAAATGTTCTTCAATTAAACTGTTTTTAACATTGCTTTTATTTTCAAAATCATGAAAAAGAAATTTGGAGATTTTCTTTATTGTTAATTTACTCAAGTTATTATACTGCTTATACATATTGACTTTTCTCTTAAATTTGTCACATATACTAAATCCATTATTAAAAATGATTAAGATATAAAATCTCACCTGTACGTAATTTTTGGAGTTCTTGTTCCTTATCTTGCATTTGTGCTTGAAAATTGCTATTCTGCCTCTGCAATTGTTGAAACTTCTTTTCCAGCTCAGCATTTTCTTTATTTACTGAAACATATTGAACAAAAATCTCAGAAGAGGAAATAAAGATTACTACCTATGTATTCAAAAAATTTTATCTTCAATATATTAATCGATTATTTAATGAATTAATCATTTAATTCATAATTTAATTCAATAGATAATGCATGAAATTGGATAAAAATACCTGAAAAAAAGAATTAAATTTTCAGTAAACTCGACTCTCGATTCCTGGAGCTAGTGACTCATCTCATTTGCATAATGTTATACACGTGGATTGATGCCAGAAGGGCGTAACTGGTTTTTAAAAATGCAGTAGATACATTTCTGTGGTTACAATCATGAGATGAGTGTCAAGCATGCTAAAATTTATTCTTTTACATTGACACAGTTTTTCAGGAAGGACCAACCACCTTGGCGTTTTATTTGTTCCTTTTTTTACAGAAAATCTTAGGCTTAGATATAATTTAATAGCGTTGAAAGAATTTCTTTCACCTGAGATTTGAATCTTGCTGAAAATTCCGGAGTTTTTAAACTTTTAAAATTTTTTTCTAAAAGCTCAAAGAGGTGAATTTAATGAATATAGGGGTTGGGAGCGCAGGGTGGCCGATGGACCTGGGAACCAGAAATTTTTGGAGACCTTGAAAACCCCGGAAATTTTTGTATCGGGATTTTTTTTGTATTAGGAATTTTTTTAATTTTCATTAAGAAACGCTTTAAATTGTTTTAAAAGTCACCAATAGGGATTAGTTGAAATATTTCTAACGTTTCATTAAGTTAAAAACCTATAATCCTGTTCATTTTGAAGGTCGTCAAATCAAACAAAAAACTTTCACTAAAGGATATCGATCATAAGTTTCAAATTTCCTAGACTTCCATTTCAGCTTAGACAGGTAGACAAAGTCGTAAAATCTCTTAACGACAAAATATGTTGTTTTTTAGAAGGAATCAGGCGACACATAATTTCTGCGATTTAAGAAAAAAATATCTATGTAAGTATTTCCATTTTGAAGTTTGTTCCAAAAAAAAAAGCCACTGATTTATTCTTTAAATCTCTATAACTTTTAACTCAATTGATCCATTCAATTATTTTTCCAGGTTTTGATAAGGTTCATTGTCCTCTTTTGAAATCCGTTTGAACATTTTAAAAGGATTCAAAATTAACAAAAGGGCGTCGTTTCTTTTTTAAATATAAAGAACCTATTTTCACAAAATTCTCACTTTTTTATTTTTTACTATTTGGTAAATTTGTACTTCTATAAAGAGGACATTATGTAAGTTTTATGCGAGTTTTCTGATTTAAAAAAGTTCTACCAAAAATAACTCTTACTTTTTATAATATAAAAAATAAACATTCTCGTGATAACAAAAATAATTTGGCCTGCATATAACTTACAAAATATATTTTTTATATAAACACGAATTTCAAAAAAATTTAAAGATAAAGAAAGTTGATTTTGTGGAAAAAGCCATTTTCTTGTGTTTTATTCAATAAGTTTTTAAAAACTGTGCTTATATAAAGAATACATTTTTTAAATTTTAAGAAGGCCAAACCATTTTTGTGGCCACGAGAATTTTTTTTAAATTGAGTTTCCTCGACTTGAAGTGTACCTGTCTTTTTTTAAATGCATTCGGTCCCTTTGATGTATTCATTATTATATTTAATATTTTCGGTTGAAAAATAATTTTTTATTTGCCCAGATATTCTCCGATAGTTTTGTACCTAATTCAGATATTCAAATTTTCTTGTTCAGATTCTGTCGAGTATATTTCTGCAAAAAAAAAACACAATTACATTGTTTCCCAATTTTTTGTTGAACTTGTCTTTTTATAAGAACTGTTTTTAAATTTTTCGGCAAATTTCAAAATATAGGGACCGAAGGTTATGGAAACCTGTAAGTCTGGAAAACTTCAGGGAATTTTGAAAATGACGTTTTGCGGTCGCCCTTGAAAGAAGACATTAAACTTCACCAGAATCTGGATGGAAAATTTGTATAACTAATTTAATTTAAAAACTACCGACCTTTAAAAAAATTAGTTTTTTTTAACAAACCTCGAACTTGCCTGATTTGAAAGGGATCCGGTAAAACATTAACATTTCTTTAAACAATTGTTTTCCCTGTTTAATTTAAGCAAAAAAATGCGACAAAAATTTATTTTATTAACAAAATGCGATAAAAATCATTTTAGTTTAAAATCTTTTTGATAAAATGATTAAGAAAATAAGAAAACCCATTGTATTAACTGGGATGGGGTCAACTTTGCACGTAGCAACTTTGCACGTGCCCAACTGTGCACGTCGATGGCCAGACGGACAACTGTGCACGTCGTTGGTCAGATGTACAACTGTGCACGTGACAACTGTGCACGTGCACAGTTGTCGAAATGTAGACGTGCACAGTTGTCCAAGTACCATCTGTGCACGTGCACAGTTGTCCAAGTGACAACTGTGCACGCCGAAATTTCGACGTGCACAGATGGGCTCCTGTGGGCTTGGACGTGCACAGATGTCACTTTCCTAACTGTGCACGTGCACAGATGTCACTTGTCCAACTGTACACGTGCACAGTTGTCACTTGCCCAACTGTGCACGTGCACGGTTGTCACTTGCCCAACTGTGCACGTGCACAGATGTCCCTTGCCCAACTGTGCACGTTTATGTTCGTACATGAGGGTTGATACGAGGGTGGTCTTTTATACCTACGTATAATTATACGCCCTCACCTACGACTCGTTACAAAAACATTGCGCTCGTTTCAAAAAGGTTTTTAGTCCGCATTAGTCACGAAATGTACTATCTAATACTTTTATCTTATTAAGCTTCTTTGAGTCTCCCAGTGGGTCTAACTACTAACTACCGTGCCTACTCGGTAGGTCTTTATTTTTTTCAAGTTACTTATCTGTCTTTGATTTCACAAAATCGTTTATTCATTTGATGTATTTTCTTATGATGTAACAAAAAGTGAAGTTGAAAAAAAATTTTCAATAACTTTTATCAAAGTTTTACTGTTGTTTATGTGATGATGTACGGGGCTCATATCATGAGCACTCTGCTTCCTCGTCGAATAGATAATTTGCTTCATTAAAGAAGAAGGATTGATTATTTTAATAAAATTGTAAATCTCAATTTTTCCAATATTATAACTGGTTAAAATTTTCTTAATCCTCAATCAAATATATTAATATTATAGAACAATGGAAAATTTTCGAGTCAAGGAATATTCTGTTTGCATGCATTAACTGTGAATTATGATAATGAGAAAAAGTTTGAACTATAAAAAACAATTTTTCAAGTAGTAAAAACGTGCTAAGAAATGCAATTAACATGCTTCAGAACATTGTATCAGACATTTATCAACTGACGAAAGTTAAATTAAATGAATTAAATTTTTTTCGAAAATGTAACTATTACAAAGCTTTCTCTATGAGGAAGCAAAATAAATTTAAAGGAAGATTTTCTTATATTTATGGGTAATTGTCAAATTGGAGGCAAACTTGAAGTCCCAGTAATATAAACTTAACTTAGAATCTCTTACTGATTTTTTTTGTAATTTAATAAATAGTTATTATCATCCTCTACAAAATGGTCATTTCTTTTTTTTTTATTTCTGTTCCCATTTACTTTAATTTAATAAAAGAATACCCCAAACATCATTACCGTACGGCGTCCCAACCTCACTTTGAACGTGGATAAACGGTTTTTCTCCTTTTCTTAGACAGTAACCTGAAAAATGCTTAACGTATCAAGTTTGTGAACATTACATAAAGAAAAATATACTTTATGCACATTTTTCAAGTCAAATAAATAATATTGTAAGAACCTTAAAGTCTGTCCATCGATTTTTGTCATTTCAGAAATCATTACCGTACGTCTTTTTTTCTAGTAAAATATTGTAGTTACAATTGAGTAATAAGTACAGAAATATTAAGCGTCTCGTTTAATACAAGATTCTATGAAATTGAGCCGAAAATATTAACTCCTTTTCTGCTGAATCCGATATTGAAACTGAAAAGTGCATTTTGACAACAAAAAAATCATTACCGTACGTGAGTTAAAGAGCAGTTTCTGAGTGAAAAAAAATTATAAAAACCATTCCATTACTTGCTCAGCGGTGTTTTCTTTCATAAGTAGGTGATTTTTTATGATTGAAATCTATTATTTTTTTATAAATAATATAAAAAGGCTGAACTTCATCAATGTTCTCGTATCATTCCCGTACTGTACAATAGAGAAGTGTAGGACCGCTTATATGCGCGTGCGCGTGGATCAGGTGGGCCGGTTTGTTTTCTGTTTCCTAACCTCTATTTATAAGTATACAGACTGATACAGATCTCAAGAAGTAAGCTAAATAAGTTAATTAGGAAGAAAGAAATGTGTTACAAATTATATCATAGCACAGGTAGGTGGATTTGCGCTCTCTTTCATCAAACTCCTAACCTCAAATCCACTTTCCGTATTTCATGTAAGAATTTCATCATTATTTCTTATTTTCAAAACTGCCCCTTTTGGATTTCAAATTTTTAGATGTAATAAGTTCAATTTCCATTGTAAAATATTTAATTCCTAATAACAATGTGATTGCCACTGTCAGTACTAAAATTTGCCTACAATTTGACAATTACCCTTATAATAATTTTGAAGGAATGTTTTCTTAAAAATAGCCTTTAAAATATTTTGAAACAAACTTTAGAAAAGTTAGTACGCTCCATTCCACCGGGATTGAATAATTTTAATTATTAAAAATTTATTATGCGTAGATATAAAGGATCACCCTCCTATAAACCCTTACGTAAGGACATAAACGTGCACAGTTGGGCAAGTGACATCTGTGCACGTGCACAGTTAGGCAAGTGACATCTGTGCACGTGCACAGTTGGGCAAGGGACATCTGTGC